>JANHFO010004202.1:24164-37088 GCA_032468095.1 Pareas carinatus
ATTTTTGATAATTGAAAATTCTACATATTGTAAGCTATAATTTTGTTTATTGTTGACCAATAAAAACTTTTTCTATTGAGAATAATTGTTCTTAAATTGTTTCTCCTTTGTCTGCCTGGCAGAAAACCATTTTGGTGTGGATGTATGCATTCTTTTAGCCAATTTTTTAATATTTCTACCAAGATTATTATGAATATTTTATAATCAATATTTACTAGACATATTGCTTGGTAATTTTGAATTAGCTCCAAAACATTCCCTTCTTTTGGTAGTAGCACTATATTAGCATCCAGCCATGTTTTTGGTATTCTGCCATTCAGTAGAACATCATTATACACATCATTCATTGATATTAATATAGTCTCTTGCAGTATTTTATAACATTCTGCCAGAATGCCATCTGGGCCTGGTGTTTTCTCAGTTTTTTGTTTTTTAATGGCATGCGCCATCTCTGCCATAGCTATCTGCTGGTTAAGAATGACCTGCAGATTCTCGTGGATCTTGATTGGTTTAATGATATTTAGATATTGTCGGGTTAGATCTAGTGGTATTTGATCTCTGGTGTATAAGTTGGATAGTAACTTTGGATTAAAGTTTTTAAATTTTGCTGTTCATAGAATTTGGTACCATCTTTAGCCTTTAGACAGGTTGTTGTGTATTTGCATGGATGGACAAGGATGACACAAGGCAGTTGAAAAGCAACTGGTTTTATTCCAATGGTCCCCATTGGCTCCCCTTTTAAAAACCCTCACCTGGCCACACCTGGCCAATCTTAGTCCAGTCTTTTCCTGTGGTTCTGCAGCCTCGTTTGACTTGGCCAATCCAGGGACTCTCTTTTCACACAGTTGAGGTGGGCATAACTGCATATGGTCTGCCGGTCCGTTGTGCGAATGTCCGCTTTGCCACAATACAACACAGGTCATCTTCCTTTAATGCCTCTGTTACTTTAATTCGTTTAACCACCTCCCCATTTTCTTTGCATTTTCAAAGTGGGTTTGTTTGGTTTTCTTAATTTGAGAGGCATTTTTTTTCTGATTCTACTATCTTTATTTGATGTTTAATTAGATCTATTTGAGTCTTGATATTCCCTTGCCCTGGATCATTGGCTAGGTTTTGTTCCATATTTTTTCAACTCTGTATATAGCTCTCTCTATTTTTTATTTTTTATCTTGTTGTCTTCTTGTCAAAGAGCTAATAGTGAGTCTTCTGAACACCGCTTTAGTTGTATCCCAAACTGTTTGTATAGAAATGCCTGTTTTAGAGAAACTTTTAGCAGAACCATCTGTACTCCAACTGTGAGAAACACAATATATAATGGTAGTGTGCCACAGTACCAAATCAGAATCAGGTTTAAGGATCAGTCCATAATTTATAACTGAATGATATTATACTCTGGAACACTCCTTACATTTGATATCACCTGTTAGGTTGCTTTAAGAGTCCAAACAGTTGGCTTGCCATATATGGATATAGACCATGATGACTCATGGCAATTACTAAGACTAGGATACTGATTGCTATAAAGCAAGACATCAGAGAGCATTATTCTTTCTCCATCGCTATATCTGTGCTTCGGTGTTTCTGTTCTGCTTGCTGATTATCCTGGTTAGTTTATACTATATTGACTGCTTGACTGTGTAAGACCATTGGACTATTAATTGATATTGAAGATTGGACTGTGCCTATACCTTATATATAAAGACCTTTTATACCCTTTATATTCTCTCTCTGTGTGTGAGACATTGAGTTTATCGCTTCATCCTTGCACACTGCCTTCTGTATTTGCACTGTCCTTGCAACCAAGGAAGCTCTGCTTATACCTAACATCATCTTGTCAAGACGTGTTCATTTTCTACTATTATGTTCTACTTCAGGATCAGCTGCTGGGACAGTGTCACTTAGGACAGCAAAATAGGGGCAGTTAGTTTATAACTGTTATAACTTTGAACACCCCCCCATTGCCACATGATCCAAATTCAGATGCTTGGCAACTGATCCCTCTTTTGAGATCTTCTGCCCAGCAAAGTCCATGGGGGGGAAAATCAGATTCCCTTAACAGCTGGGTTACTAACTTATCAACTGCAGTGATTCACTTAACAACCTGAGGCAAGAAAAGTCGTAAAATGGGGAAAAACTCACTTAACAAATGTCTTACTTAACAACAGAAATTTTGGTTTCAGTTGTGGTGGCAATTGAAGGACTATCTGTAAACAAAGATGTTTATTAGACAAATAAAATGAACAACCCATTGAACACTGATCACTTCTTTCACATTTGTTGCTAATGCTTGGTTAGCAAATAGCAAGCTGCTGTTAACTCTCACTGTTACCTTGCCTAAAGACTTTCTAAAACCTTGACTTTAATCTGTTCAGTAGAATGCTTATATGCACATGACAAGATGAATGTTTTTTATGATTATGAATATATCTTATGTTTATATGTACATGACAAGATGAATGTGCTTTATGTTTATGAATGTAGCTTATGCATATAAGTATATGACAAGATGATTGTACTTTACAACTGAATGCATCTTATGCTTATATGTACATGACAAGATGAATGTACTCTATGATTGTGAAAGTACCTTATGCTTATATGTACATGACAAGATGATGTACTTTATGATTATGAATGTATCTTATGCTTCTATGTACATGACAAGATAAATGTGCTTTATGATTATGGATGTACCTTATGCTTATATGTACATGACAGGATGATGTACTTTATGATTATAAAAGTATCTTATGATTGTAATCACAGTTTGTTTATTGTATGCATGTAGGTAGGTATAGAGCATGTACACCGGAGACAAATTCCTTGTGTACCCAGACACACTTGGCCAATAAATTTTGATTCCAATTCTTTTCCTCAAGCAAACAAGGGGTGAAAATTGATGAATCGTGATACAACTGAGAGCAGAAACAATGCAATCAGACTGGTAAAGATCTGTAGAGCTAAAACCATCTGACCTACTCATTTTCACAGGCATCTCAGTGCACACAATCAATTACAAAATCAAAGCAGGAAATAGTGTGTGCACCATATAGAGAGACTGGGTTCTTTTGGCGAATGATCTATAAAGTCATCTTAAGTGTAGAAATGGCATAGTGTTATAGACAAACAAAATAAAGTAAAATGCTGGGTTACATATCTAAGGAGTTAGAATATAAATCAATAGTACAGGGATGATTTGTCTAGAGTAGCAGTTATCTTTCACCTAGAATCCAGTAGAAAATGTTGTCTTCGGTCACTTAACAAAGTTTACATTTTACTTTGAGAACAGAGAAGGGGGTTTACAGCCAAAAAAGAAAAGAAAAACAGAGTAAGTGTCAGAGCACCCCTGGCTTGTAACCAGTGTTGGCTACAAGCAGGTTCTTTGGGTACAAGGATGGTGCGCAGGACAGAAGTGTCTGCACCAGTAAGTAGCAGCAAAGCACAAGCTGGCTGCAGTGAGATGCAAAAGCTTTTTACTCAAAACAATCACAGCCTAGAAACAAAGTCAACAGTCCAGGTCAAAATACCATAGTCAAGCAGTCCCTCTACTATCCAGGTTAGTCAGGTGTTTATCCAGTATCTTCGCCAGCAAAGTTGGCCAGGAAAAACACAGCAATCAGAAACTATTCTCAGAGACGTATACCACAAGCAGGAATCACCAAAGCAAGATGGGGAATGACTTAAGCCCTGCTGGTTTATATACTCTGGATCCTGGGCCAATTAAGATAGGTGTGGCTCAGCTTGCAATTTGTAAACCAACCTGTAGGGGTTCTTAAAGCGATTACCACCCGTCTAACCCTAACAGTAAGGCTGGAAATAACAGAACTGCAGAATTGGAAGGGATCTTGGAGGTCTTCTAGTCCAACCCTCCATCCAGGCAGGACACCCTATAGCATTTCTGACAAGTGGCTCTCCAGTCTCTTCTTAAAAAATTCCAGGGTTGGAGCATTCACAACTTCTGGAGGCAAACTGTTCTGCTGATTAATTGTTCTGTCAGGAAATTTCTCCTCAGTTTTAGGTTGCTTCTCTCCTCGATGAGTTTCCATCCGTTGCTTCTTGTCCTGCCTTCCGGTGCTTTGTACAATAGGTGGACCCCCTCTTCTTTGGGGCAACCCCTGAGATATCGGAAGACGGCTATCATGTCACCCCAATCCTTTTCATTAAACCAGACACGCCCAATTCCTGTAAGGGTTCTTCATATGTTTTAGGCTCCAACCCTCTAATAATCTTTGTGGCTCTTTTCTGCACTCTTTCCAGAATCTCATCATCTTTTATATAACGGGGTGGCTAAAACTGGATCCATTATGACAGGGCGAAACCATGGCTATTCATTATTCATTGGCTTGCTTGCCAAGGAAACAGCTATGTTATTTATTAACAATTGATTATGTGCTATCAAGTCAGCGTTAACTTTTAGTGACCGCGTGAATTTTCCCTGTGATGAGTTTTTTCTTAACTTGGTCCTTCATAGTAAACAGAAATCTAACAGTAGAAGTTCAACTTCACATTACATTTATTTTAGGATTTATTAGGCTGCTCAACTCAATATGACTCTGAATGGGTATAATAAAAGGGAGAGAAGAAAAGAGGACAGGAGGAAGGGAAAGACACAGATATTATGTATATGTACATGTAGTCCTCGACTTACAACATTTCATTTAGTGACTGTTCAAAGTTAGCACCGGCACTGAAACGAGTGACTTATGACCATTTTTCACACTTGTGTCCATCTCCATGCTGAAGATGCTGAAAATGCAGATGCTTGGCTACTGACTCATACTTATGATGGTTACAGTGTCTTAGGGTGACACAATTGCCTTTTTGTGACCTTCTGACAAACAAAATCAATAGGGAAGCCGGATTCACTTAATAACTTTATTGCTAACTTAACAACTGCAGTGATTCGCTTAACAACTCTGGCAAGAAAGGTTGTAAAATGGGACAAAACTCACTTAACAAATCTATATATCTGTATCTATATAGAATAGAATATATTCGCCAAGTGTGTCTGGACACACTTGCAATTTGTCTCCGGTGGATATGCTCTCAATGTACATATAAGCTATAAGTGATAAATTGTGATCATAATCCTAAAGTATATTTATCATGTCATAAGACACATTTTTATGATAGGCTTGGAAGAGTCATAGAATTCTAATAAGCAATATACAAGTCATACTAGATGTAATGTATTGAGCTTAACGTAGTTCGCTTAGTCATTGCCCTAAAGAAGTCGAAGCCTGCAGGCCCAGACTGATGATCGCCAGGGGTCACTTGAGAGAGAAAATGTTTAATTGTCTATTGGCTGCCTCCTAGAGGCCATTCTGTATATAAGCCTGTTGCACAGCTTCATATGTGTTCCTGCTTGCTGTATGGTATGCCTTTGCTTCTCTACAATTGACCTGTTATTCTTATTGCAAGATGTCTCTTCAATGTCTAAGAACCGAGTATACAACACTAGAATAAATAAAACAACTATTATATATTGTAGGATACAAGCAAGAAGTTAATTGTCATACAAATAGGAGAATAGGTAATAGGAAAGATGAGAAGGATAATAGTGATATATTTCTATTAGGTAGTTCAATAGTGTCATGGAAGTTAATTGTTTAGTAGAGTGATGGCATGGGGGAAGAAACTGTCCTTGTGTCTAGTTGTTTTGGTTTGTAATGCCCTATAGCAATGTCTGGGGGGAAGAAGTTGAAACAGATTATGTCCGGGGTGTGAGGGGTCTTTAATTATTTTCTCAGCCCTCTTTCTGGCTCATGCAGTGTACAGGTCTTCAATGGAGGGAAGGTTTATAGCAATTATTTTTTCTGCAGTTCTAATTATATGTTGAAGTCTGTATTTAGCTTGTTTGGTTGCAGTACCAAAAAGTTATAGATATGCAGATTACCGACTCAATTAATTATTTGAACAACTTTGTCAGCAGTTTCTTGGGTAACCTGAGCTTTCTGAGTTGCCTCAAAAAGAACATTCTTTGTTGTGCTTTTTTGATGACATTTTTGATGTTAGTTGACCATTTTAGGTCTTAAGATATTATAGAACCTAGAAGCTTGAAGGTCTCAACTACTGATACTGTGTTGTCTAGTATTGTGAAATGTTATAAAATAGGACTTCTCCTAAAATCAATTATCATTTCTACAATTTTGAGTGAGTTCAGTTCAAGATTGTTCAGGCCTTACCACAAGGCTAGTTCTTCAATTTCCCGTCTGTAGGCAGATTCATCGTTGTCTCAAATGAGACCAATCACTGTTGTATCATCTGCAAATTTCAGTACTTTGACAGAGGGGTCCTTCGACATGCAGTCGTTGGTATATAGGGAGAAGAGAAGTGGAGAGAGCACACAGTCCCGAGGGACTCCTGTGCTGATTGTACAGGTATCTGACATTATTTTGTCTAACTTCATCTGTTGCTTCCTGTCTGTTAGGAAGCTTATAATCGATTTGCAGGTGTGATCAGGCACGGCTAGCTGGGTCGGTTTGGTTAGAACTGATATCCATATACTGTACAACCATATAGGGTATGCATATCTACATATATGCATGCATGCATATATACATGCATACATACGGTGACAATCAGGCACACAACAAAACATACCTCAAAAGGGATTCTGAATTCCAGACTAAATTATAACAAAAACACCCAAATATGCTAGATGCTACTTTTGACAATTCTTTCAATCCTAAATTTCACTGACATCAGTGAGATTTAGGAATAGTTTATCTCCCTCTCTATCAATTTAAGTCCTTCTTCATGAGAATCACAAGATCCCCCCCCCAATTTCATCTTCTGAGGTCACTACCAGACTTAAAATGTCAGCTATTTTACTGAACATTAATTGACATAAATGTACACAGATGTTCACTATCCTTGTTCTTCTTCAACCTGAATTTTCAAAACCTGGCCTGACCATGAAAGAGGAAAGGGAACATCTTCTCAGACATGCCATGAGAACTTTTGATGGTCCACTCTGCCCCTCTCACATCTGTTTGGGGCAGGAGATACAATGGTAAATGAATGAACTCGTATGGTTATAACAAATGGCCCTGTTAATGAACATCACAATTGCCTCTAGCATGCTCCTAGTCAATTTTGCAAGGATTAATTGGAGCCATATGGAAGAAGACAGCACATTGGTGCCTTGTTTAATTGTCCTGGCTGTTGATGAAGCCGATATTTGTGTAGCAAAGGCCAAATGTGTATTCCCAGATGCAAATAAAAATCTTGACGTAAGACAGTTAGAAAAATCTTTGAGGTGGTAGCTGGCCGCATGTCTATAAAACAACCATGAGACAGCAGGAAGGTGGATCGGAAGAGTATTTGTATCTCTCTGCTGCTGTTTCGGTTTTTTTCTTTAGAAATTTTTAGCTATTCCATAGTTTTGTATCACACAATGCTATATAGCACTGAGTGCCCCGACTAGTTGCAGCTAATGAGTTGCGGCTTGTGACATCATTACCAGGGGCACCACTACACTCTTTCTGAGCATTTGCATCAACTTGTGACATCATTGCCCGGCGTCACTACTCTTTTCTGAGCATGACCAGCTCTGGGTTACAAGGTTCCTGAAAAAAGTGACCATTTTTCACACTTATGATGGTTGCGGCATCCCCGTGATCACGTGTTCAAAATTCAGGTGCTTGGCAACCAACCCCTAGTTATGATGGTTGCAGTGTCCTGAGGTCATGTGAGCACCCTTTGTAACCTTCTGACAAGCAAAGTCAAGGTGGGGGGGAGGAGGCAGATTCTCTTAACCATTATGTCACTAACTTAACAACTGTACTTAACAAATGTGGCAAGACAGGTCATGAAATGAAACAAAACTCAGCTAACAAATGCCTCACTTAGCAACCATCAGTTGTGGTCATAAGTTGAGGACTACAAGCAGGTATTACTTTTTTGCTCTTTCCAACAGCACTCGTTTTCTTTCTCACATCCTAAAGCAATCCAATAAAAGCAGACATTACTATCAGGCTTACTCATTAGCAACTGAAGCAGAGCCAGAAACTATGGGTGCAAGCTGTCCTAAACCAAGCTAGGAAATGTGTCCAAGCCATGAATGAAAGCTAATGTAGTGTTTGTCACTGTGAAAAGTGGCTTCTTCAAAGCTCAGACCATGAACTATATCTAAATAAGGAGTGAGCAGTAGCTAGACACGAAGCATAGTTAAGCTTGATTTCCATAGCAGGATACAAAGGTATAGGACTGCCTTAGCTATTATCTTGTGGTAGCTTTCAGGAAATTCCATTAGAAAACTAGATGTTTTCTCTGAGAAATGTTTTCCTCCTTTGGGTCTTCATTCCAAATTGAGATGCATCAAAAAATAAAAACAAACAAAGGACCCCTTTTTACATTTTGATTCTACATGTGCTAAATAAACACTCCCAATATTTTATTTTCTTCTTTTACATGTAGTTGTTAAATTCTTTAATACAGAACGAAACGAACAAGGACCCATATTTAGAAGGAAAAAAAAGAGGAAACGTGGAAGAAAGAACAAAAGAGCAAAGGTTCAAAAATCAAAGAAAATATGTATAAAGGACTTCCACTTTTCTTTCACAGCTGTTAGAAATATAAATGTAAGCTAACATTTTCTGTGGTTCCAAGAGCCAGGATGGTGTAGTGGTTAAAATCAGCACTGCAGGCTATTCCTGCTGACTGCCATCTGCCATCAAAAGTTCAGCAGTTCGATTCTCACCGGCTCCAGGTTGACTCAGCCTTCCGTCCTTCCGAGGTTGGTAAAATGAGGATCCAGATTGTTGGGGGGCAATTATGCTGACTGTGTAAATCGCTTAGTGACTGCTGTAAAGCACTGTTCAGCGACATATAAGTCTAAATAATAAATAATAAATAAATAAATAAATAAACATTGTTTGCATTTTCTCCATAGTCTCTTTTTTTCAAATCTTAAATCCATATACCAGTGATAGCGAACCTTTTAGAGATCGAGTGCCTGGATGAGTCACAACTAATCAGTAGCGACTCGTGATGTCATCGCCTGATGCCACTACTCCTTTCTGAGCATGCACATGGCCGTGATGTGCACTGTTATCCAGTGATCAGCTCTGGGCTCTGTGTGTCATCGGTTCACCACCACTGCCATATACCGTAACATCATTTTTTTCTTTTTCCTGCAAAAAGTCAATAAAGAGTTTTTCAATCAACATTAAATCTAGACAATGTCTTATCTCTAATTAAAGCAATCGGTTTGGTTTTGTTTTTTAGCAAGTTCCATCGTCTTCACTCTCCATTCCTCCCTGGTGGGTAGAGTTGAATGTTGTCACCTTTGTGCACTATTTTCTGAGAAGCTTCAGAAGTGCAGCCTGGATTGAAGGCCTTGCATTCTTCTAGGTTGAACTGCAAACAGAGACAGAATAACGGAACTGGAAGGGACCTTGGAGGTCTTCTAGTCCAACCCCCTGCTCAAACAAGAGACCTTATATCATTTCTGACAAATGACTGCCTAATCTCTTCTTGAAAACCTCCAGTGATGACGCATCCACAAGGAGGCAAGTCCTTCCACTAACTGATTGTTCTCTCTGCCAGGAAATTTCTCCTTATTTTTAGGTTGGAGTTCACCTTTGTAAGTTTCCATTCATTGCTTCTTATCCTGCCTTCAGGTGCTTTGGCAAGCACCTCAGCAAAAGAAAACTTTTGAACAGACAAGAAAAAAATCTGTTCAAAATTCACAATGCATTTTCCTCCCTTAATGATGAGACCAACTTACTGGAGCTGGTGCTCTAGATGCTTTTAAACACAATCTCCAAGAATCTTTTGTGAAGTGGAATAACTCAATTGCAATCTGCAAAATAGAATAATATACCCTCAGAAACCTGTCGAATAAGAGAAATGTAAAGATTCATAATTTGTTCCTTGCTAGCTTCTATTTAGATGTTTGGCTTTATACTGAAGACCCTTGATCAGAATTGGGACTGGTACCTGATTTGTTTTGCTTCCTTAAAAACCAGCATTCTAAATTGAAAAGTTCATTGTATTCTACTCAAGAAAATACATTCTTTAGTTCTATTTGGAAATCTGCCATTCACATTAGGTAGAAAAATTAACTTGACATTTAAAGCTTAAATAATGCACAGGCTACTTCGAAGACATTGTTCTTCCTTGGAAATTAATGTTAATAATATGCTAAACTGTCTAACATTAAAATGAAAGTCCCCTGGGAAATGTTTTGCTACTTCAGCTCACCGAGGTATAAACTAGGTATCAGAACCTACAAAAATCTTAACTTCCTAATTAACAATACCTAATTTCTGTGAACAATTGGCTTACCTTAACATAAAACAGGCACTTAATTTTCATAACAAGACTTCCATCTGATGAACAGTTCGATGAATAGGTTTGTAAGTTGCCCAAGAAAATATCAAGTATTAGAAGATCAACCCAGAATCTGTTATGGATGTGTTGGCGTGAGGGAGGAAGAAGAAGGAAGAAGGTAGAAAGAGGACAAGAGGAAGGTTGAGATGGAGGAGAAAGAAGGAGAAGGAAGGAGGAGAGCTGGAGGAGGAGAGAGACAAGGAGAGGAGGAAGGTTAGAAAGAAAGGATAGCCAGAACAGGGAGCGAAGGAGAGAAGGATATAGGAGGGGCGATGGTTAAAGAAAGGAGGTGAAGAGCTGGGATATTGTATGATAGATTTGAGTTGTGGATCTGGGATATGAAATGATATATGTATAAGTGGTTTATTTTGATTGTGTGTTGTTTTCTTTTCTCGTTGTATCTCTTTTGGATTTGTTATGGGTGTATGGAGTTTGTTTTAACATGAAAATAAAAAAAACTTTATTACAAAAAAAGAGAGAAGATGATCAACCCAGAATAAAACTTTCCCTCTTTCTTCTGTTACTGCTGTACATTTAGCTTTTCAAGCTCTTTGTCCTTCTGTTGTTTTAGTGTATAGTTCAACGTTTACCTTCATGTGCATGAAATCCTAAGTTTCAGATGAAACTTTAAGACAGCTACACTTCTACCATGCGTGCGAAATCTGTCAGGCTCTGCATTTGAAAAGAATGGCCGTAATAGCAAACACACTTGTCTTCCAAAGAAAAAGTCACAAAAGCATTCCACCGGAGTGGATGGATTCTGAAACAGTGCTTTGCTATTTCATCTAGTGTATTGTGGATTTCATCCAGCTTTAATTTTATGCTCTTTATAATTCTCTCTTTTTCTTGCTAGAAGATCACTACGTGGTATCTCTTAATCTTAATCCTGGATTTATTTATTTATTTTTCTATCTCTTTATATCTGATGCTCTTTTTATTGTTGTGGGTTATGCTATGCTACATTGTTTTATGCATGTGGAAATGAATCTTTGGAGACAGAGGAAAGAGATCCTGCCTATGGAACTGTTAGATAAGAGAGGGCTTAGCCCACAGGTGCATAATGGACAGAGAAAGAAATTCAGGGGGAAAAAATCTTCCTAACTATTCAGGCTGTAAAAGAGACAGTGGGAGATTTGTACTTTTAGACTTGCCATATTCTGTAAATGTATCCTTATGATAAAGTAGAATGAGCTCAATTGATTGTTTACTGTCTGGTTTATCTGAGAAGGTTGACAATTGTTGAGACCCATCGTTATAACAATAATGTGAACAATTCAAGCAGAATGGGTACCCTCAATCATTTGTCACAAGATGGGCAGAGAGAAAAAGGAAGAAATAAGATACAAGACCTAAACTCAAACTCATTGGTAGCCTCACCCCGCAATGTATAAGAACATACATTCAACTTTGGAGTTACCAAGATTGTTGGATGAGCCGGCACAAAAATAGCCAGGGAACTGATTGAAGCCTGGGAAACAGGTCCCTCAACAATCAACTGAAGTGCTGATTTACCACCAGCTGATCAAATACTTAGAAGGCAACGGCTGGACAACACAAGCAAACAACAGCTAATGACTTAAAAGCCAGCCATCAACACACCCCAAGCAACATCTAAAAAGCCACCCACAACAGGCATTAAAAATACTACACACAAAACAGGCACTAGAAAGAAATTTCCAGAAAATGGGCTCTAGTACAAGTTCAAAAGGCTGGAAGAAAAAGCCTCTGGTCCCAGTGACCGATCCAGATTGGATTGTGCAGCATTATTTATTATTTAATTTTTTATTTATTATTTTAATTTATATGCCATCCTACTCCCAAAGGACTCAGGACACATATATTTGCCTTCATAACAATAAACTCATTTGCTTCCTTACTAATGATCTCTGTTGTGTTCTTTCAGTATAATCTCTAAGAGCAATGAGTCTGATGTACATTTTTTCTGAGGTAAAACAGCACAATTTTGATCTTCCTCTCCAAAAGGACTGATTCGAAGTACATCTCGAGCACCTTTTGGCAATCCTAGTTTTTTTTAAAAAACATACTTTTTTTTCTATATTGAGATAGACATGTCTGCTAACAAAGTTCATTAATTGACTAATGAATTTTCTAGGGTATATACCAAAAAGATTGTCTCATTTGATCAAGCGCTGGTTTTGATCTAACTTTTCGCTAGCTGAGCACTTTATTTTTTGCACAAAATTATACTTTTGGCTGTCCACTTCTTTCGCACCTTAGCTGGATTTTCTTCTCAAAGAAGAGCCAAATGCAATTCCCAATTGCTTAAATACTTTCCAGTTGATCAGGGCTGGGGAATTCTGGAAGTTGAAGTCCACACATCTTATAGTTGCTGGTCTAGATATTCAAATATATTATTTCCTTGAAGGGAAAGAAATGTTGCATTTTCTTCACAGCTTCACATCATCTGCTTAAAACCTTCCCCAATGATATATTTTACAGAAATGAAATGGCATATCTCATTAATATCCTAGGCCTAATTATGGCCATAGCCTTTAGATCAGAGGTCTCCAACCTTGGTCCCTTTAAGGCTTGTGGACTTCAACTCCCAGAATTCCTCAGCCAGCT
>JANHFO010004203.1:4723-14897 GCA_032468095.1 Pareas carinatus
TAGAGGGGGGAGAGGGGGGTAGAGAGAGTGAGAGGAGAGAGAGAGTGCCTGGATTTGGAGAGAGATTCCATCTCCGGGCCAGGCACTTCCAAAAGCCACAAACTGAGCCACGGCAACGCGTGGCCGGGTCAGCTAGTTTACTATAAAAGACTGTCAGAATAACCAGCCTGTTGCTGGCTACAAATTGTCTGCAACTTGTTAATAAACACTGTTGCTATTCACTGAGGTTTTCTCCAGCCTGCTTCTTTCTGCGATTGGACCTAACACTTATCTTTTGATTTTAACTCCTAAAACTTTCTTGTTTGAAGTGTACAGTAACTTTGTTAAATGTAAGTTGTCCCAGTGATGCTTTTGTATTAGAAAAGTGTATCTAAATTTTTCATATAAATATGACAAATATCTTCCTTCCTTCTTCCCTCCCTCTCTCCCTCCCTGATGAACCTAGTGTAAAATAGTTTTTCTGACAGCTGAGTTATCTGCATAGAAAGGGAACATCACTATATAAACTACCTTACTGGCTTCATATTCTTGTTCATCATAAGACATCTAGTACTTACATTTTAAAATAATGTCTTTGGACTCCATGAAAAAATTCTGGTTGTTGCCGAGATAAATGTATGTGGATAAGTTAAAAAAAAAGTACTGAGTAAATGAAATTATAAAGAAGTTGATGAAACCACATTTCTTCTCTTTCTTTTCGGGGACTGAAGGCATTTTATTTTTTGCAAGATCTAATAAAATCCTGAATCTGAGGATATGAAAAAGCTAAGCAGACCTGAAGGCCTTTAGCCTCTCAGGAATGAACCCATTAGATGTCTGGAAACTAGTAATGAACCATTTTCATGCATTCAAGTATTTTTAGCTATTAAATTGGACTTTGTAATCCTTGATGCTCTCTGAAGATGGTTATTTGCTTGCAAATATTTCAGTTCCCCATCTAAGTAGCAACATCAGTGCAAGTGAGTGTGGGCCTTGCTCCCTGTGCAGCTTGCCCTTCAGGTGTTGGTTGGGGGTGTGGATTTTCCTTGGTAGTTCTTTGATTGGGCCATTGTGTTCAGATTTTCTGTTGTTAATCTCAATTTATCTGGGTATTTACTGCTGGAAGAAATGTGTTCTGGTCTTTTTATTCCTTTTCTTCTTAGCTTTCTGTTGTCTATTTTGAATGCCATGAAAATATGGTTTATTACTATGTGTCTATTGATGGCTAATTTGTATGAATGCCAAGCTTCAAGGAATTCCCTAACATTTTTGAATTTAACTTGATCTAGAATGCTCACTGTTTCCCAGTTGAAAATGTGATTGAGCCTGAGTACTTGGCAGTAAATGAAACCAAAAGTGTAATAATAAAAAAACTATTGAAATATAAGATTCCTTGAAGAAAGCAGAAGGTAGCAGGTTGTAAGCTGTTTGTCACAATGATTTTCAATGAAAAACTGGCTTTATTCACACAAAAGTTGTATAGCTGGAGTGCTATTTTGTTACTATTCTCCTGAGTGCATTTTTAAAGAAATCGAATGTTGTGTTCTTCCATCTTGCTAATGCTTTATAAAGGAACGAGTTTCTTCTTTTTTAATAAGTGCTTAAGAATTTTATTGCATAATAGCAAGAAAGCCACTTGAGGTACTTTGAAATTGTGCAGTTTTATATTTCCAGCACATTTGTGTTTGATAATATGTGTCTTGAGCTACAACTCTGTGAAATGATCTAGGGCTATTTTAAGTGTATAACAGAGCATGTATTAAGCATGATCAGACATTGATTACAACAATGCAAAATAAAGGATTTTGAATTATCCATGTTTTGCATGTATATTGTTCTGGCCTAAACTAGCTTCTTCTTAAAAAACAGCTCCAGTGAAGAGTCAGTCATTTTTCCAGATTAATGTTTCTGTTCTTTTTGTCAGAAATTTCATCTTGACTATAGCTGAAATATCTTTCTTTGCCATTTTCACTCTTGAGTCTAAGTCTGCTATCTGAAAAGTATATAACAAGTTGATTCCAGCTCTTCTGTGAAAATCCTTCAAATGTTTAAGGGCAGCTATTGTGTTTTTCCTTAATCTTCTCCAGGCAAAATAAATAAGATTCTTGAAGCTATTTTTTCATAAGAATTCATTCCAGCCTTTCATATCTTTGTTGCCCTTCTAACCTTTTTTCTGTTGACTGTAATATATTGAGCTTAATGTAGTTAGCTTAGTCATTGCCCTAAAGTAGTCGAAGCCTGCAGGTCCAGACTAGCTGTCTCCAAGAGTCACTTGTATGGGAAATTTCCTAATTGCCAATTGGCTGCCTCCTAGAGGCCACTCTCTATACTGTATATACTCATTGTGCAGCAGAGATTGCTGGCTTTCCTATGTGTTCCTGCTTGCTATGAGATATGTTTGTGCTTTTCTACAATAAATCTGTGTTCTTTGCTACAACCCATCTCTTCAGTGCCTAAGAACTGACAATGCAACAGTGACTTTCTAGAATTGTGTCCTAGCTGGAGAAGAAAACAGTAAAATTATGGAGAGGGACGGCATATAAATTTAATAAATAAATAAATAAATAAGTTTTCTTAAGTTAATCAAACATTACATGAATTTTTTCAGAAGCTGCATTATTTTGTTAATCTATATGCCTAGACCTTGTGACATGTGTAGTTCTTCCTGATCAGATCTTATCTGCTCTTTAGACTGTCTGCATTTGTACCTAAATAAAAGGTTTTACATTTGTCCTTGTCAACTTCATGCTTTTAGTTTCAGTGGGATGTTAATACCTATCAAGATTCTGAAACTTGTTTCTGTTGTACATTGTGTTACTTATTCTACTCAGGCTTGCAATTTCTGCAAAACTGATGAATATTCCTCTTCATCCAATGTAAGTACCGTTATTACAATCTGAACATCAGAGGCTGTAGCAGAAAGTCTTCTAGTATGTTAGCCAGAACATCATTCCTGCCTGATCAGAAGCGCCTAGCGGTTGTGTTAAACCACGGATAACATCATAAACCTTCACATGAGTTCAGAATGATTTGCTCTGAATGAATTTTCCCCACACTAAACAGTTAGACTTTCAAATAATAGCCAAGAGAATAGAATAGATTAAATTAATATTTAACTAAACAGAAAGAAGCTTCCCTTGAACATATACATGTTGAATTTAAACTCTCATTAAACTGTCTTTCTTTTCAGTATATTTCAATTAACATAGATTTGCCTGAGCAAAAAGAAAAAGTCTTATTTATCTTATTTAAATAAATATCTTATTTATATGCACTGCCTCATTACAGATGAATGTTAACCAGCATACAATGCAGTGTGTCTATGTGCATATGTGTGTGTGAATACACATATATAAGCACTATATTGTAGAATAAAATATAATAATAAAACATAACAATATAAAATGATGTGATAAAACTATATTTACCTGATAGTATAACTTTTATAACAATAGCTTTAGAATAAATCTCAGAAGGTTTTCTGAAAAAGCCAGACATTTACAACTTCTGGAAATCCTAAAACATGTAGATATTCTTATTTCAGAAGATAAACTATTCTATTGGAGTGAAGCCCTTTCAGAGATCACCATCAGGATTCTTTCTGAGCATTTCCCAGTAAGCACTCTCTGATTTTCCAGATCAGATGGCTAGAATTTATCAAGGAAAAGGTGTCTGTTAGATTCTTAAACTCTGAAACCAGCATTTTGAACTGCACTTGTAATTAATATAGTCCCCATAGCAATGTTTTAATGTGGCAGAATATATTTATTTATTAATCATATGTACATGGATACCCAACTCACACACAGTGGCTTTGTAAATCTTATAGCATTAAAGATTCACAACAGGAAACCTGTCTCTCCCTCTTTGCTGCAATTGCCAATACAATCACACTAACTCAGTAGCAGTCTGGCATCTCTGTAGCAGTCACCAGGGCCCGTCTTCAGGGCCTTATGCAAAAGGGCCTTATCTCTTGGAGAAAGATATTCCATATGGAGGGGGTCACGACTAAGAAGGCCCTTTTTCTTGGTCTCACCAAATCTACTTCCCTAATAGATGGGATCTGCAATATCTTCCCTCATCCACCCTTGGTGGGCTTAGTAGATTTAACTCAGAAGAGGTACACCTTAAAATAACCCATACTCAAGCATATAGAATTTAAAGATCCATGCCTTATATTATTCCTGGAAGCAAAGTGGGAACCAGCACAGATCCTGCAGCAGAGGTAACATATAAATCTAGTTTTGTACAAAACTGTTCAACAGCATTTTGGATCAACTGAAGTTTCCAAACACACTTCAAGGACATCTCCATGTAAAGTTATATTGCATTATATTAGTTCAAACACGAGATGACTAGGACATTGGTGACTGTGAGAAGGACGTGTTGGTCCAAGAATGGACTTAACTGGTATACAATTCACAGTTGTGCAAAGCTCCTCATGGCTATGACTGCCTCCTGCCCCTTGAGCAGGAGTTCCAAGTCCAAGAGAATCTCCGGGTTATGTACCAGATATTTCTGAAGTAGTACAACCCCATCCATCACAAGAGATGATAATTATCCAAGATCCAAGGAGCTCAGAACCCTTAAGCCACCTTCTTGCCAGGGTTCAGTTTTAATCTATTGCTTCCAATCCAGACCTCAACTGCCTCCAAGCAATGAGAAAAGGCAGTTGTAGCATCACTTAATTCACAACAGATAGAAGTATATAAATGGGCTGTTCAATTTGCTTTTGTTCAAGTTTCTGAGTGGTCTTCAAGGGTAACCTGATGTAAAGTAAATTACAGTAGTTTAAACAAATGAAGACAACTGACTGTCCTAAGTGTTTCAGGTAAGGAGACAATTGGCATATCTGCTGGAGTTGAGCAAAGACATGACCTCCAGTCATTCTTCTAGCAGGAACCACTAGTCAAGGAAAGCACCCAGAGTCAACCTGATCGCTCTCTTCTCAACCAAATTGAGAATCAAGGATAGTACAGATCTAGAATCAGTCAACTTCTGAATCCATGTCATTCCATGTGTTGAGCCAATTTCTCTCAGATAATAATAGTAATAATAGTTTTATTTATACCTCAGCCTTCTCCTGAAGGACTCAGGGTGGCTGACAGGCCAAATAAAAGCACAATACAATACAGAACAATAAAACCCATTAAAAACATTAAATCAGGCCTAATTAAGAAGATGGGGAAAACAATGAAATGACTTCCATTCACATCATAAAATTAGCTAAAATATTTAAAACCAATCTAAACCCCAGATTAAAACAGATCCTGATGATTCCAGTTACTTTTAAAGGCTGATATATTTTAAGAATTTTAATACCATTCTATATTTCTTCATTATCACAGTCACTATAACATTCAAAATAATGTTCTCAGGTTTTAAAACAAAACTATAGTAAATCATAACTCTCAGAGCATCTATTAAAGTCATCACCCCCCAAGCTAGCTTGACATCAAAAGTGTTCCTGTTTACCAGCAAGATCTCTCGTTGTCAACTATTTCAAATGCCAGCACTCTTTCAAATATCACTAACATTGCGGCTTCTCATTTAAACACATATTAGTGCAGCAATCCTTCAGTCATAAACTTGCCACTAAGACATAAAGGAGATGATTACTGCCATTCTGTGACCTTTATGGTATTACCCAAGGGAAAAATTATAATGAATATCCCAGAGTCACATTGACCTCACAATTCATCATATAAAAAAGCAAAGACAAAAATAGAACAAAACAGAATCAGAATAGAAGATATTTCGTACTTTCCCTCTTACTTCAATGTCTAATGAATTAATGAAAATGTTCATCAATGTAAAACCTTTTTTTCCTTTTCTCTTTTTTTCCTTAAAGTTTGTAGCCATTATTGGCTGTTGCACTGCATGCTGACATACAGAGAAGAATTGATAGGGGAAATATGACATCTCATTTAAGTCAGTCATTTGCACTGGAAATCACACTTGCATGGAAGGGAAAGAAGTATGTTTTTTACAATGAAGTGTGCTAGGATGAATTGGAATATTTGGAATCCAGAAGCCCAAATGTACACAGTAAAACAGAGTGTTTGTTTTCTATGAATCCTGACTCTGTATATCTAGGCTTATATAGACAACAGTGGTAAATTGTTAAAGCAGTTTAACTCACATAGATTCCATCATATTCTGGAAATTATTTTGATGAAAATTGTACTCTTCAGTCTTCTCAGCAGATGATAGCATGTTCAACATTGCCTGAGAGTTTGGCAGTTAAATGGGATTAAGTTAGTTAGTGTTTGAATAGAAGACTTTCGGAGAATGCCAAAGTTAAGGCTAAATTGGCAAATCAAAAAGAAAAAAAAGATAGAAGAGAGTAATTGCAAATGATTTTCTCACTGTTGCTAAGAAAATGGGCAGAAGTCAAACTTGACTTGAAGGAGAATTTAATCACCCTATCCAAGTCATAATAAGAAAGATTTCAGTGTTTTATAAATTTTTTCTTCTTCTGTTCAATCATATCTCATTCTTAGAGACTGCTTGGACAGATTCTGGTAGTTTTCTTGGCAAGGTTTTTCAGAAGTGGTTTGCTGTTGCCTTCTTTCTAGAGCTGAAGAGTGATTGGTCTAAAATCACCCAGCTGGCTTTGTATCTACGGCACGACTAGAACTCCCAGTCTCCAAGTCTCTAGACTAAGTTTTATCTATTACACCCAACTAGCTCTCTTTTTAGGAGGAAAAGTTTATTTTTTTCCTGCAATGTAGATATGTCCTAACACATAATGATTGCTTTGGAGCCTAATTCGATTAATATACAACATAATTAAAATGTATCAAGATAGTTTTTAATTTATCTTTTAAATAACCAACCCTTTTTGAAATAAACTGAATTTATGCATTAGCTCAATGTTCACTTGCAACAATGCTATAGCGAATTCTCTAGATTGCACAGGGAGCTGAAATGACCTCCTTACTGGTCTGGTCTCAGTGGGCTATAGTTCTACTGCAAAGTGTGTTTTGATTAGCAAGGGTGGTTATATGAACATATTTATCAAATGATAAATACAAAAGAAGATAAGACAATCATGCAACTCGCTTAAACAGCTCTCTGTAACTAAGTATGTTACTAAATCTCTCACTACTCTGAAAGGACAGATGGTAAAGCAGTAAAGAACTATGACATCCTGCCCATTTTAGGTTATCATGTTTACCTATTTTCAACTAGCCCTTTATTAGTTATACTATAATATTTAGATTGGGTGATCATTTTTTCCGATTTTGGAAGTCGGTGCCAGGAAACCAAATCACAAGGTGATTCCATTTGGATCTGTATGAGAAAAAAAGAGGAAATCATTCAAGGACATCTAACAAGATGCAACATATATAAATAAATATAATGCAATTTCCTTTACATTAAAGATAAATTCTCTGGACAACCTTGGTGGTTTATAAATAAGAAGCAAGAAAGCATAAGCAAAAAATCTATGGGAAGCTGTTCAGCTATCCAAATTTGTAGCCTGCTGTCCTTGCTCTGTTGATGAAAACATCAAAAGACAGTTCATGGTTTCTTTGCTCATAACAGCTTGCATGACAAGTCATTTGAAGGAGATGATCAGCTTGAACCCAAGGGGGTGTGTGTCAAAGTGCCATCAGTCTGCCATCCCTTTGATGCCTCTAGAGATCTAAATCCAGTCCACTTTGAATTCTGATGACTCTTATTTACCACCAATTGCACTGACCATTAGTACTTCAGATTCTTATAAAGAGTATTAGCATACAATAAACCTATATCTACCTGACCCACTAGAGCAGGGAAGCAATGAATGTTGTGGGTCCCATCCCTTAAGGAGATACATCTGGTGGGACTGAGAAGAAAGGCCTTCTCCATGGTGGCTCCCTCCTTCTGGAACATCATCCCTCCAGAAATTAGACTGGCCCCCACTCTGACACTCTTTCGGAAGGCCCTGAAGACATGGTTCTGCCAGTGGCACTGGAGAATCTGGGACAGGATTGAGCCCATTAAATGGTTGGTATGAGTGTCTGTTGATGCTGGGGTGGAGGTCTATGGGTGTTATTATTTTATTGCTTTTATATTTTATTATTTTTATCTCTTTTATATTGTGTGTGTTAATTAATTAATTAATTCATTCATTCATTCATTCATTCATTCATTCGAACTGCCTGGACTTCTGATTTCCTGTACTTAACATTCTGTTGGCTTGATACATATTGTCATTTTGTTGGGACCATTCTCTCAATGTTTATTGACAACTTAAAGCATGATTGTTGTCTTACTACAGTTCTAAACATCACCCATTTCCTTATAAGTCACTCTGTATTGGCAATGAGTGTTTGTAGTTGTGATTGAATTTACAAACATATAAGAAAATGCAGTTCCAGGAGGCAATGCTTATTAATTAGCTATCTATTACAATGCTCTCTACATGGGGCTCCCCTTGAAGTGCACCCGGAGACTCCAGCTAGTCCAGAATGCGGCCGCGCGGGGGATCTTTGGGATGAGTGGGCGTACCCACGTAACTCCTCTCCTGCGCAAGCTGTACTGGCTGCCGGTGGTCTCTTGGGTGCATTTCAAGGTGTTGGCAATCACCTTTAAAGCGCTCCATGGCATAGGGCCCAGTTACTTGCAGGACCGCATTCGACCCACTGATACCTCCCGCCGACCTGTTCACTCACACAGAGAGGGCCTCCTTAGGGTGCCGCCAGTCAAACAATGCCGGCTGGCGACCCCCAGTTGGAGAGCCTTCTCTGAGGTGGCACCCACCCTCTGGAATGACCTCCCCCCTGCTATACGAGTGATTGCTGACCTTCGGACCTTCCACCTGAGGAGGCCCGCTCAATGGGAGTGAACTGGATGGCGGGAGGTATCAATGGATAGAATGCGGTCCTGCAAATAACTGGGCCCTATGCCATGGAGCGCTTTAAAGGTGGTAACCAGCACCTTGAAGTGCACCCAAGAGACCACCGGCAGCCAGTGCAGCTCGTGCAGGAGAGGGGTCACGTGGGCACGCCCACTCACCCCAAAAATCACCCATGCGGCCGCATTCTGGACTAGCTGCAGTCTCCGGATGCACCTCAAGGGGAGCCCCATGTAGAGAGTATTACAGTAGTCCAGAAGGGAGCTACCGAGGTTATAAAAATTTAAAAAGTTTTTAATTTTTAATTTTTTTTAAAAAAAATTATAACTACGATCTTACGACATTTCTGGATCACTACATAAATGGATAGATGCATTCCTGTCAAACAGGCAACAAGTAGTTAAAATAAGGAGTGCTATATCAAACCCTGCACCAGTTAACACCAGTGTCCCCCAAGGCAGTGTTCAAGAATCCACCCTATTTTTAATATATATAAACGATCTTAGCGATCACATCAAAAGCAACTGCATCCTCTTTGCTGATGAAGTAAAACTATTTAACAACACTGACAACACTGCTGCCTTACAATGTGACCTTGACTATGTGTCTGAATGGTCGAAAAATTGGCAACTTCAAATCTCTACGAATAAATGTTCTGTCTTACACATTGGCAAAAAGAATCAGAACACTAAATACAAACTGGGTGAACACGACCTCGTAGACAACCGTCACTCTGTCAAAGACCTAGGAGTCCTCATCTCAAAAGATCTCATCCCCGGAGCTCACTGTAACAGCATTGCCAAAAAGGCACTAAGAGTTGTCAACCTAATTCTGTGAAGCTTCTTTTCCAATAATATTGAACTGCAAACCGGGACATATAAAATCTTTGCCAGACCAATTCTCAAATACAGCTCATCTGCCTGGAATCCATATTGTTTAACGGACATTAATACAATTGAACAAGTCCAGACGTAATTTACAAGAAGGATACTCCATTCCTCAGCCCGCAATAGAATACCTTATGTGCCACCTGGCTCGAAATCCTAGACCTAGAAAGCTTAGAGCTACGCCGCCTACGGTCTGACCTAAGCCTAGTACACAGAATTGTTTGTTGCAATGTTCTACCTATGAATGAATATTTCAGTTTCAAACACAGTAACCACATTCTGTGTGTGCGTGTGTGAGAGAGAGAGTCTGTCTGGCTCTCATTCTCTCTCTCTCCCTCCCCCTCTCTCATTCTCTTTTTCCCTCTCTCTGTCTCTTTCTCTCATTTTCTCTCTCAAGCAGGAACAAATATCACACAAAAATGTGTAATACTTAAATAAGCTTCACTTACTTTGTAATAATTAA
>JANHFO010004203.1:66067-76752 GCA_032468095.1 Pareas carinatus
AAGGGGGAGGGGAGGGTGAAAAAGAGGAGAGGGAGATGGAGAAGCTGGCACAGGGAGAGAGAAGAAGGAGAAAGAGAAAAGTGGAGGGGAGGGTGAAAGAAGAAAAACAGGAGGAAGGATGCAGAATATTAATAAACAGGAGGAAGGATGCTAGTATATTAATAAAATGTAAGTTCTCTAATGATTATATTATAAATGTATGTATCTTTTTACATTTATATCCCTATTAGTGGCCCTTGGGATTTCAAATTATGAATTTAGTGATCCCTGAGGTTCAAAAGGTTGGCAACCATTGCTTTAAAGCACTGTGGAGGGGCTAAGTCCTGTTGCTGTAACACACTTAATCATAAACCATGATTCATGAACCACCACTGTTGACTTCATTCATGTTAAACTAAAATAGTTTGTATGATATTGGTTTAGTATGCTGCAAGAATGAGATTTTGTTTTCTTTTGTGATTTTATGCATAAACTGTTTTGTCATGTTATAAAGAAGACTAGGTCTAAGCGTGGTAGACAAATATAGCTTGGCCCATCTCTTTGCACTGTGCTTCCCAGGCCGTCAGCCATAAATTAGAACCAAAAGCTTTTGTGAGCTATTGTTTTGAATGCAATAAGACAGTTGCATTTTTTAAAAAACCTAGTATTGTTGTAGCAGGACAAATGGGTAATGAGCCTGCTGAATAGTCCATTTAAATGTGAACTTAGGGAATATTGAAATTTCTGCTCTGAATATCAAATCCTGGGCACCTCTGAGAAAATGAGCCTGAGAATACAGTTCTCTTCCAGTTCGCTGTGCTATTCTGCCATCTAGGCAACATACTAAAGAAAGCTTCATGAGAAAATGAGTACATTTTTTGCTGTTAGAGAAGGTCTTCACTGCTATCCTCAGGTACACACAAAATTTGACCAAGTATGCCAGGAAGAGAGATGCAACATTATCCAATATTGGGATATACGAACAGGAAGATATATTTACCTAATTCCTGGATGTTCCGGTTGAGGTGATAATCCAGAATTTCTAATGGCATCCTGTCGGCTGCCCCATCTTACCTGTATGTGCCGTAAGCATGTGGAGTGTTTGTACAACTGTAGTAAGACACAAACTAATGATTAGGAAGTCCATTTCAACCACAAGCTCTGATCAAACATCCCAATAAGGTCATAATTTAAACATGATTTGTTGAATAAGCCACAGCTGGTTCCATGCATTGCAGTAAACCATGGTTTGCTAAAAACAGTTATTTAGTGAAGTTGACACAACATGCTAAGCATGACCCAAACAAGCCACATTACCTTTCAATGTGTGTGCAATCAACCAATGATAAAATAGGAAACTCACCTTCACAGACTAACGCAAACCTATGACTTGGTGTTATTTACCTCATAGGTTTTGCCGAGCTACTTCCCTCTAAGTATTGCAAGTCATCCTTAGTATCATTCCTGTTCTCTTGAATTGACCATGGAGAAGGAAGGCAGGAGGCAAATGGGACTGCTCTGTACTGAAGAGTGATAGCCTCCCATCATTGCACAGGTTAATAGATTTCTCTGTTCCATTTTATAAGCCTTCTGTGGACTTTGTTTTAATCTCTTTAAACAAATGCCTATGAATCTCCTTTAGTCTATAGAGAAAAATAACTTTTTAATCTTTTTGGAAAAATGCCCATGTTCATATGAACATGAATAGCTGGAGTTAGCTCAGGCTGATCTTCAGTGTGCTAAACCATTGCTTAATTAAGATCAGTGTGACTTGCAGATTAAGACATGGATTACATTGGGATTGAGAAACATACTTTAATAACAATTAACACTCATTGAAGGAATCAATGACCAGCCATTTGTGTGATCAAAAGATGTCTGCCCTTCTCGGCAAAGTTTATTTCCTTAAGTACAGTTTTACAAGCAGCAAAAAGCAAAAGCCAGCAACAGAATTTCTATTGGCCAATTCTTAGGTCATCTTCCACCTTAGATCATTCCCCCAACCCCCCTTAGAGACCTCCTTAGAGCGTACCACCCAAAAGGTAGTCTGCTACACACTTTGGTGATAAACACAAGAAGGTGATGAGATCATAGCAAAATAACAAGGCATATGTTTTGAGAGCCAGAAGATAACAGGACTGTGAAAGCATATTGCCATGGGAACTTGAGCAGTGTGCTGCCTCTGGCCCCATGAACTTTCCACTATCCCACACAGGTCAGCTACAACTCATGTTTAGAAGATTTACTTCCCCAATTATGGCTCTGTGTGTTATCCAAACTAACAGGGGTGTTTAAGCCATTATTAAATCCTCCTCCTGGCCTCCAGAATTAGAGATGGGAGACAAGAGAGGCTGCATAGAAATGCCTATTAGTACTACTATTATTACTACACAAAGGGACAAATGACTCAAAAAAGGATCTGAAAACAATATTGAGAGATTATGAGCAGCTAGGCAAGAAAATTAAGGCATTAGGTGCACAAGTAGTTTTTTCATCTGTACTTCCAACGACAACAAAGGATTCTAGAAGTGAACCACTGGGTAAAGGGTTGGTGTTGCCAAGAGAACTTTGGGTTCCTGGACCATGGTCTATACTACCTCCATGATGGACTTATGGCAAGGGATGGGCTGCACGTCACAAAGACCAGGAAGAACATTTTTGGAAAACAACTGGCTCAACTTATCAGGAGAGCTTTAAACTAAAATTGAGGAGGGAGGCAACCTCTAAGATCTCCATGAACTAATTCCAAGCAAAAACCACTAGAAAACAGATCAAATAAGGAAGTAAGGAGCAATGGGAAAGAAGACAAATTCAAACACCAAATAGGAGATATAAGAAGCACACCTAGAGCCAGACGCAAAGATCTCAAATGCATATATACAAATGCCCAAAGCTTAGGGAACAAACAGGGTGAACTTGAATTATTAATACGTGAGGGTAGATATGACATAGTTGCAATTACTGAAACTTGGTGGGATGAAACCCATGACTGGAATGTATAGATAGAATACAAACTGATAAAAAACCCATAAAAGAGGAGATGGGATTGCATTATATATAAAAGACCACTACATTGCTATAGAAATGCACAAAAACAAAGACAAGAGACTGAACAGGTTTCTGACCAACTTAGCTGACAACTTTGCTGTCTAAAAGGTAGACGAGGGAACTAGACAGACAGCCATACTGACCTTAATACTTACGAACAGAGAAGAAGTGATAGAGGGAGTCGAAATCACAGGAACCTTGGGTGAAAGGGACCATGTCATATTGGAATTCAATATAATACAAACACAAGCAACAAAATGTAATTATACCAGAGTCTTAGATTTTAAGAGAGCTGACTTCAACAAACTCAGAGAGAGCTTGGAAAAGATTGCTTGGATGAAAATCCTAAAGGGGGAAACAACCCAAGAACCTTGTGAAATTCTGAATGGTATTATCACAAAAGCCCAGTTCAGTACAATACCACTGAAACAAAAAACAAATCCAAGAAGAAACCAGCATGGTTGCACAAAGATTTCTCTGACAAACCGAAAGACAAAAAGTACAAAAAACGGAAAGAGGGACACATAACTAAGCAGATAGTCAAAATCTGCAAAGATGAAGTCACAAAGGCAAAGGCCCAGAACTAACATAGACTAGCAACAAAAGTAAAAAAGAATAAGTTTCTTTCAACATATAAATAACAAGAAAAACGTCAAGGAAAACAGTCAGTTCACCAAAGAGAGAAGATGGCAAGGAAGCAACAGACAGTAGAGTGAAAGCAGAACTGTTTAACTCATTTTTGCATTGGTCTTCACAAAAAAAGAAACTACAGCCCAACCTACCAAAAACAACTGTCATAGACAGACTAGAAATAAATATAAGCAAGAAAACGGATCTTGGAGTCCTAGTGGACAATCAATTAAATATGAACAAGCAGTGTGCAGTGAAGGCCAAAAAAGCCAATATAATCATAAACTGCATGCAGTATTCTAGGTGTAGTCTTACTAAGGCTTTATAGAATGGTATTAGTACCTCACGTGATCTTGATTTGATCCCTCTGTTGATGCAATTTAGGATTGTATTAGCTTTTGTGGGGTGCTGCCACACACTGCTGGCTCATATTTAATTGATTGTCCACTAGGCTCCAAGATCTCTCTCACAGTTACTGCTATTAAACCAGGTTTCATCTAATCTGTATGTGTACTTTTGGTTTTTCTTGCCTAAGTGTAAGACTTTACTTTTCTCTACATTGAATTTTGTTGTGTATCTTCCCCTGTACATAGTTCACATTGAGGTCCTCTGTTTGAGCAGGAGAATACCGCTATTTGATTGGCTGGCTCACTGTCAGCTCTGGTATAAAAGGAGAGCTGTCAGTGAGCAGCTTTTGCTGAATGCATTTGGTTGCCAATAAACATAGTTGTATTGCAAGCAGACTCCAGTTTTTCTTCCACCCCGAACTTAATACTGGCAACGAAGGTGGGATACGAAGAGGATTGAGCTAAAAGAGCTGAAAGCTACGGCACCAAAGGAAGTCAATTTCGTGATAAAACAACATCCAGTCTGGTGGAAGAAAGCATACTAGCAACACCTACCATGACTGCCTTCCACCCTCCAATGCCATTCAATCCGGCTCGTGAACACTGGGATACCTACATGTCCTGATTCATCTCCTTTTTGGAGGCAAACAACCTCCTTGGACTGTCTGACAACTACAAAAGAACTTTATTTCTGAGTCACTGTGGCCATGACGTCTTTGGCATCACAGAGGCTCTAATGGAGCCACAATCGATTCTGACAGTCTTGTGGAAGGACCTTCAAGGCACGCTACAGAGTCCCTATGCCCCAGCACCCTCAAAAATAGTGTGGTGCTATGAGTTCCGCCAACAGTTCCAACAAAATGACAAGTCAATCAATCAATACATGGCTGCCATAAGAAAAGCTGTGACGCACTGCTTGGCAACCTCAATGAGACTTCACTGAATCAATTGATATGCGGGGTTTAAGACATCTGATTGCAGTGCCAGATTTTAGTGAGGTCCACCCTCATGATATAATCCACCCTCTATGAAGTTAGAGTGGCGGAATCATCCACTAAGGCAGCCTAGTCTCTACAGAAGCTCGTGGGAGCTCTCAAGGCAATGAAACCTGTAGCATCCGGAACAAGGGTCGCTACAATGACAGCAACTGAAATAGCAGCGAGGATGAAGTCTACTGGACCACTCAACCCAAAACCATTGAGTAGGAACCCCAAATAATCAACTGTGCAAGGGCCAACATTCGCGAGTGTCCTGCTGGTATCGCGACACAATCTGCCACCGCTGTGACAAGAAGAGGCATCTTGCCAGGGCCTGTCAGTCAACATTATCAGCCTGCAGGACCGCCCCTGAGATGCCCTGCTCCGATAATGCACAGCCGCAGAGACAGCGAAGGGGGAAAAAAACCATTCTGACGCACCTGACACTAATCAGTCCAGAATCGCAAAGGTTAACACCCTCAGCTAGAAGAAATTGTCTGTCACTGTACTCATCGAGGGGGTCCCATGCAACTTGGAGGCCGGCACACGATCCTCAGTGACAATTTTATCATGTTATCTTGTTGTGTTTTTAAAATGGCTGTTCACCGCCCTGGGTCCCTTCGGGGAGAAGGGCGGTTATAGAAATCGAATTAAATAAAAAAAATAAAAAATAATAAAAAATATCACCTTCAGGGATCTCAGCCATCTACTCCATTTGTCTTGATACTAATAGGCCCAGGTCTTGTGCTTCCAGGTTAACAATCTTGTGATTTATACCTGAAGAGAGGGAAGAAGGGGTTGCTTTCAGGATTGCCTTTCACTAGTGATATCTGCCCATCCTACAAACTCCAGCAGGAAATGCACATTCCAGAACCCTTCTTTAAAGGGTTCTAGGCATCTAGAAAATATATCTTCTTAATGGCCATTCTTGCCTTTTGTAACCATCTCCTATGCCATTATGCCATTAACCCAACTCTGCAAGCCTTGAGAAAGTTACAATCTGTCTTTTCCCTCAGTGCATGAGTCACTATGAGTAACGTTTGGTGAGATATAAGATGTTAGTTTAGTTTCTGACTCTCATTGCCACTGAATTGTAGCCAAGAAAATATTCTAAATAAAGAGATACAGGTAGTCCTCAACTTACAACAGTCTGTTTAGCGACCGTTCAAAGTTACAATAGCACTAAAAATGTGACTTATGACCATTTTTCACACGTAAGACCATTTCAGCATCTTCATGGTCACATTATCAAAATTTGGATGATTGGCCACTGATTCATATTTATGACGGTCGCAGTGTGCTGGAGTCATGTGAATACTTTTGTGAACTTCTGACAAGCAAAGTCAATGGGGAAGCCAGATTCACTTAACAACCATGTTGCTAACTTATCAACTAGAATGTTTCACTTAACAACTGTGGCGAGAAAGGTCATAAAATGAGGTAAAACTCACTTAGCAAATGTCTCACTTAGCAACATAAATTTGGGACTGAATTGTGGTCGTGCGTTGAGGTCTATCTGTAAGCATATGTCTTATTAGCAGGTACAAATGTGGATTAACCATCCCAATTTCAATAGCTTTTTATTCATAAAAAAGGATTTGTAAAAAATAAAATCTACTTTTTCCTTTTATACAGTAAGTCTATCTTAATTTTTGCACTGCATTTTGTTTTCGCTTATCTCCCTACACAAATAATTTCTGTTCTGCTGCTTTTGTAGCAACTCATTTGGAATTCAGTGGTGAGAAAAGATCTGTTTTCTTCAAACAGCGTAATCCACAGAGAATTACAGCAATTCATCCTATCTTGGCATGTTGTCTATGTTCAAACATTCTGTACTCCCTAGAGCAATTCCAGATCCTTCTGTGTGGGCTATTAAGTGACAACAGAGAACAAAGAATTATACCCTTTCCTCTCCTCCCCCCTCCCTACAAAGCTGAAAATTCTTGTGCATCTTATGATTTGTGTAATTGCAGTTATCAATGTGAAACTCAGAAACCTGCATGCCAGAGTGTTTCAAGATGTTTTCATTTTTAATTACTCTGCTTCCCAGCACAACCAGAGATGTAAGCTTTGGCACACTTGAGAAAAGGCAGACATATGCGAATGCTCTTGAAAATTAAGAAAATAAAAAGCGCTGTTTGTATAGGCTGGTTAATGTGCTCACACATTAATGGAGCCATCCTTCATCCATCATAAGGATAAGCATCATAAGCATCCATCCTAAAATGCTTAAAGACCCAGTCATGAATGTATCTTATACTTATATACTTAATTGATTATGCCTTTATATGCTTATATATACAAATGATCGCGATTATGCTTATATATTCAAACTGACTATAAATGTATCTTTATTTTATTCTGTTATGCATGTATATAGGTTTGAGCACTATCACTTAAAGCAAATTACTTGTGTGTCCTGACATACATGGTGAAAATAAATTCTGATTCTTATTCTGATGAAGCATTTTTAAAACTTCCCTAAGACTCTTTCATTCTATAGGTCACTAGTTGGTTGGCCAATATTGCAGCCCTGGGGGGAAAATATCAGAATCTTAAAAAGACAGTTAAGTATATGCAAACCATCAAGAGAATGTGATGTTATACTAATTCTTTTTATACCAATGTGAACAATGTGGTTTATAGATTTTCCTATTTGAAATATGACTTTATGCATAATAAAAAATAGATTAAAGGAAATGAACAAGTGACTTGTTCTGATCTCTTGCATGATTTCAGGTAACACACAGAGATATAGACACACAAGGATATTTCAGGGCACAAACTTTGATGGGATTGGGACAACTCACAGTTGCCAGGTGGATATGACTATCTACATGGTCATCTGAACATTGCCAGGTGGATGTGGCTGGGTAGGCATGGCCAGGTCGATGCAAAGGATTTGGTGCAGCTGGCTTGGCATGGCTGACTCAGGGTGGCTTATACGGGATGGCCAGGTGGGTGCTACCAAGTAGGTGTGGCTAGGTGGGCACAAAACAAGTCACCCAGGGCAACTGTACATAGAGCTAACTCTAACCCTAACTCCACCAGAAGAAAAACCACCCAAAGACATGCTGGCAAACAGGAAGCAAGGAAGCAGCAAAATTTGAAAGCAAAGGGTAGATTTATCCCCTCCCACTTGAAGCTCTGAAATTTGAAAGTCAAGGTGTGAATTTATTCCCCCCTACTTGTCGCTCCCTGTATCCTCCTTCTATATGAGGAGAGGTTTCCCTACAAAGCTTGAAAGGGAACAGAAGGCTGGTTTTTTAACTGGGAGGAGCTAAAAAGGAACCTCCTACTCTTCTCTCTATCTCTCTTTGTCTCTCCATTCCTCGCTCCCTCCTTGACTAGAGTTGCCTGTATAAAACTTCTGGAATTGGGTTAATATGATTAAATAGAATTAAGGTAGATTCTCTCCTCCCTCCAAAAACCCATTACCGAGTACTTCTTCATATACTATGCATAGTTAGACAATGAAATCTGCTAACATAAAATGTTGCAAAAACCATCAGCAGACATCTTTAAAAGGGACTAGCCAACTTTTTGTCAGATAGGTTTCGATTATCTATATTTGCTAGTAAGGAGAGTTAAACATTTAGCCATCCAGTCACTGGGGAGGCAAAGTGGGATGGTCTTCTCATATATATCAAGTTCTCACTTTATCAGTCAATCAGAATAGAGCTGGAAGGGATCTTTGAGGTCTTCTAGTCCAACCCCATGCTCAAGCAGTAGACCCTATACCATTTCAGACAAATGACTGTCCATTCTTTTAGAAACAGAATGCAGGCTTGAGCCATCACTGTGGCTTTTCACATTCTTATGATTTATGTTCTTATGCTTCTCTTGCTTGTAATCTTGGCAGAAGATTTGTCTGATAGTTTCAAAGGAATAATGGGCACACCCATAAATAATAAGGGCATTTGCCTAGTTTAATATCAGGTAGACCAACACACAAGGAAACCAGAATTCTACATTTATTTCTGATTGCTTGTGATAGTTTGCCTTAAATGTGGGAAACACTGAAAAGGAAGATATAGACCAATAAAGTCAGAAAACCAAACAAAATAAAATGGTACATCTCCTATGAATTGTACCTTTCCCAACACTACAAGTGGAAGCAATGGTTGGAATAAGAAGCAGGAAAAAACACCGGGATAAACCATAACACATGGTATATAACTGTAAAATTAGTTTGCCTCATATTCAAAGCATGCAATTTGGACTCTCTTACCTGTGAAACCATTTGAAGTAGTTGCTATAGACAGTAACCATCTTATTAACCTCTTTGGAACAGTTTGGAGGAGGTCATGAACTATAGAAATTCATACTTTCTTTTAGACATCAAGGCCCTGCCAGATGTTGCTCACATCATAAACGCTTTATTATAATACCTCCGGACAAGATTCATGAATTATGCATGCATAATTTATATTTAGGTAGAACATTGGAATGATATAATTGGGAAATTTAAGGCAATGTCCACCCTTGGTTCAGTTTAAGAATCCAAATTAAAGAATCCCTGATAGATGGAACTCTACCTGAATACACTTGATGAATGAAAGTTACCATCCCAGTAACTGGCTCTATTATCTCATTGCTATCATTATTTTTTTTACTTAAAATTCAGATAGATTTTCCTTTCTGAAACTTAAAGCTCTTACTCTATGTCCTCAACTCTCAGGCTGATATTTTCTAAGGTTCTAACAGGTTCTCTTCTTGATAGTTAAGGAAACTTAAATCTAGGCCTTATTGTTATTATTATTATTTGTAGGATTTTTATACCACCCTTCTCCTGAAGGATTCAGGGTGGTGTACAGATGCAGACAAGGGAACAAAAATAGAAATTGGATCTTGCACATAGAGCAGGACTGTTATTAAATATTATTCAGTATACTTGATCAAATAGAATATTCAATACATGGACAGAAGCAGTTCTTGAGGTTTGTTTGGTAACTAAGTCGGAAATAGTTATATTTTGTCAATTTCTATCAATATTAACATTTAAAATTGTTATTTTTATTATCTATAGATCAGAGTTATATGTGTCCCCATCTCCTTTCTGAAATATATTTCAGTTAATGAATTATTCTTTATAGTAAGTAGAATATCCTTCCTATAATTCTTACTCCAATTCAAGAAGTTTTTTCCCAAATGAATTAATAATAGATAGATGAGTGAGTAACAATAGCATTAGACTTATATATCACTTCATAGTGCTTTACAACCTTCTCCAAGTGGTTTACAATGTCAGTATATTGCACCCAACAACCCGGATCCTCATTTTATCGGCCTCTGAAGGATGGAATACTGAGTCAGCCTTGAGCTGGCCAGAATCAAAATCCTGGCAGTGAACAGTGAGTCAACCTGCAATATTACATTCTAACCACTGCACCACTAAGGAATAGCATAACTCTTCCTTTAGCATCTATTTACAATTGCCTCACAACTCATGACTATTTATACTTTATTATTAAAGGATATATTTTTCAAATACATTTTTATATTCAGTTGAGTGGCATATAGAAATTAAATTTTTAATGGTGGATCACTTTTTATATTTTGTTTTTCAGTTATGAAACATCTACTTTATATAGATTTCCATTGTGACAGATTGTCTCTCATAAAGTAAAAGTAAAAAAGTAAAATTTTATTTATACCCCGCCCTTCTCCCGAAGGACTCAGGGCGGCTTCCAGGCATATAAAA
>JANHFO010004204.1:29144-39989 GCA_032468095.1 Pareas carinatus
AAAGAAAGAAAGAAAGAAAGAAAGAAAGAAAGAAAGAAAGAAAGAAAGAAAGAAAGAAAGAAAGAAAGAAAGGCATTCTAAATTCAATACAAAAATAAAAAAGCGTTTGAGCTTTTTATTGCTATTTCCTGGAACAACAGATGGCTATCACTTCTCTTTATTAAGCCATCAATGTTACTTAAAAATTATTTAAATCCTTTAAAATTCTTCCATTTCTTTTAAAGTTATTTTTTTAAAAATGGCACTTATTTCTAAACCGTATCTAGGGAAATGAAATGTTTGGGCAAGTCTTGCCAAAAAGATGAAAGGCCAAGAAGTGTTTGTATATTAAGAAGTAGCTTTATGCTGGAATCATAAATATGACTGCCATTGGTGAAATGGCCAGACAAAGACAGGGTAATTTTATTCCATAAGCAACTCATAAAAAAGCAAGTTTCTGTCGGGTGAGAAATGTTGATGTAACATTACAGCTATGAAGGTTTGTCTTTCTGTCTCTTTCAGCATTGAGCTGAGAACATAAAAGCTGAAAAATATGTATTCAGTTGGAACATTTGCATACCAGTTTCCACTAAAAAAAAATAATGTGGTTTAAAATAAATTCCACTTGAAAATTTACCTGAGCAATAGAATTGATGAATTGCAAAGGATCTACTTGGAGTTCTATTTGCAAGAAATAAGCAAGACAGAAACCAACAATCCCTACTCTTTCTCTGTTTACCTATATATATATATAAATGTGAAATATCATTCACTGACTGACTTGACTCATCACGAGATCTCCAAACCTTAAAATCTACAAACATGAAATTTACTACATACCTTCATCTTGGTATCTTGGCACTCACTAAGAAAGGATTTTTCAAAATATTAATTTTTATGTGAGTTATTTAATTTTTTAAATTCTGGATGGGTAGAGGTTGTGATTGGACAAAATATCCAACATTGTTTGTTACCTTTCATCTGATTGGAGGGCTTTTACATCCTGTTCTCCTCACCTGGCCATGCCACGTCTACACCCGTGCTGGGCTAATCAGAGGAGGCAATGGAAAGGGGCATGCCTTCTCACATTGTTCAAACATTCATCCCGATCATCTGCAGTTTTGGCAATAGTGGCCGGAGTCATGGTGGAGTGAGGAGCAGCAGGGCGGGTGAGTGAGGCCCTGGATGAGGACAAGCCTTCATGTGCGAAATGCTGGCTCAGATCATCCGCTGGGTGGCTTCAAACACATGTCTGAGAATGAGGCAAGGGGAGGCCAAGGAGCCCTGTGCTTGTCCCTGGCATGGCGAACCTCACTGTCGGCAGCACCCAGCGCCGGTGAGAGAGAGAGAGGCACCGTTGCTGGAGTCGCCCTCCTTTTTCCTTCTCTACAAGGGCTGTGGAGGAGCTGGTGGTGCCAGCGTGCCCAGTGCATAACACCAGACCACTTGGTGCACTATGCCGCAGGGCCCTTGGGGTACCCCATTGCCAATCCTGATCAGCTACATCATGCCGGAGCTCACCCAATGGCAAACTGGCAGCATCCGTGAGTATTCCCAGTAGAGGAGCATGGGTAACAGCAGCTAGTAGACTTATATTTCTTTTTTTCCCTCTAGGACTTCAAGGCAGTTTACAATGAGATTACTATTTTATCCCACCCAAAAGTCCTGTGAAATTAGTTGTGGTGAAAAATAGCGACTGGTTCAAAATTCCTCAATGATTTTTCAAAAGTAAGATGGGCTGGAACATGATCCTTCCTAATCTTTGTCCAACACCTTGAACAAAATCATATTATTTTCAACAGGTGTGTACTTTCCATTGCAAATGCTAACAGACACTCATGATTTTAGCGTCTAAGCATTTGGCCAAATGTTCTGTTCCATTGAGATGTGACTCCTAGTCTAAGCTTCACATCTTTTACTAAGAGATATGAACTGAGTGTGAATCTGTAGGTGGGTTGTTTCAAAGTGAATGCAACTTGTGCAGGTAGTTCTCAACTTACAACTATTCATTTAGTGGCCATTTGAAGTTGCAATGGCACTGAAATAAGTGACTTATGTACATTTTTCACACGGACATTGTAACATTCCTATAAAACAGCTGATGAAAATTCGGCAATTGGAATGTATCTATAACACTTGCACTGTCCCAGGATCATGGGATCACTTTTTGCAACCTTCTGATAAGCAAAGTTTCACTTCCAATGAAAACCTCATAGTTTTTGCAGTAATGTGTGAAAGAGTCCCAAGTAATGGGACCCACCGGGAGTCTAACCCACAGGTTGTATATAGAGCCGACAAAGATGTTTTTCTGTATTTATTTTAAACCTATTTTCCGATATGATTTATGTTTCTTAGGACAGAAAAATTGAGAGGTTTGGGAGAGAATGGGAAGGTGAGAAGGGGCAGGCAGCAGGGGCCAGATATATAGATATACATACATCTTTCCAGTCTGTATGCTCATTAGCTTTTTCTTCAGCAAATGTTGCACTGAGAACGGTAGGAAAGCTACAGCCTGACACCTTAATTTAACTTTCCAAAGTATATCAGAGCGAGCTGATTCTAAGCCTACACAAGCAGCATTCTGCCTCACAATGGGAAACTCTCCGAGTGAGAGGAAATGTGGCACAGTTTGGAAGAAAACCTGGAGAGAGAAATACAGAATGCTTAAAATACTCAATTAAGTGTCAGCGCTCTGCTAAGTCAATTTTGCCACTACGTTTTCTTCGAAGCTCTGTACAGAGTTGGCTTCCCGGATCTCACTTATAGGGTTAGACTTCAACAAATCATCCTCAGACTTTCAAGCTGCAAACTGCCTGGGATTTTTTTTTCAAAAAATCCTATCTTGACACCTACCAGTCTGAGCCTTTACATTTTAAAGAATTTCTCCTGCTCGGCTGCAGGTATTAAAATAGAATTTTTCTAATTTTCCTCTACCACCTTGGCTGTCAATTCTCTGGAGTGTCTCACATACTTAAAATATCCACCACTGTAATGGTTTTCTGCATTGCTTGTGTAGAGTTGCCACCAAAGCAAAGATCTCATATATTTAAATATCAGAATGATTTGAATGTTTGCATGTTTTCTTCTGTTGTCATTGTTCAGTTGCTAAGATGTGTCTGACTCTTTGTAATCCCATGGACCACAGCCTGCCAAGCCTCTCCTTCGCAGCCTTCCGCAGTCTGCCCAGACTCATGCCTGTTGCATCTGTGACCCCATCCAGTCATCTGATTCTCTGCCGTCCCCTTCTCCTTCACCTTCCCATCTTTCCCAGCATCACGGCCTTTTCTAAGGAGTCCTCTCTTCTCATTAGGTGCCCAAAATATCTGAGTCTCTGCATCATCATTTCTCCTTCTGAGGAACAGTCAGGTTAGATTTCTTCCAGGACTGACTGATTTGATTGCCTTGCAGCCCAAAGGATTCTCAATTGTCTTCTCCAGCACCACAACTCAGAGGCATCAATTCTTCGATGTTCAACCTTCCTTATAGCCTAACTCTCACAGCCATAGGTCGCAACTGGGAAAACCATGGCTTTTACTATATGGATCTTTGTTGACAAAGTGCTTTTTGATATGCAGTCTAGGTTTGCCATACCTTTCCTCCCAAGGACCAAGTGTCTTTTAATTTCCTGTCTGCAGCAATTTTGAAGTCCAAGAAAATGAAGTCTGTCACTGCTTCTATTTCTTCCCTTTTCTTCTATAGTTATCTTCTATCACTCCAGGTTATTGAGTCTTCCATCTAGAATGGTGCACTCTAGTGCGGCATGAAGTCATTCCACCACCACAGATGTTTGAGTGGAAATGCAATGGTTTGTCTTGGATCTTTGTGTATGCACATTTTTGAGCAACATGATTGGGGTCCCTGGTGCTCTCTGAGTTTGGTTGTTTTCTTGCAGATGTTTCATCACCCATATAGGTAACATTAGCAGTACTGAAAGGGAGTGGCAAATCCCACTCGTTTGTAGCACTGATGAAGTTTCCTAGCAGGATAATGAAACATTTATAAGAAAACAACCAAGCTCAGAGATCATCAGGAATCTCACAGTTCAATTTGAGCTACAGATATTCTCTTCTAGTTATTGTCTCATAGATCAAGCAAGGATATATACCCTTAAACTACAAACAAATCCCCCTAGTTCAGATGAAGCATTTGACGATCTCTGAGAGAAACCAAAAGTATTTTGGAAAGACTGGTAGCATTTCTCAGTGCACCTTATTTAATATTTTTAAAAAAACAGTATCCTGCTATCATCAGAAAAGGGTCGGCATCTCTGTTGGTGAGTAAAGGTTGGGTTCAGTGTCTAAAATCAGAAGCCTAGAACAGAAGAAATAGGAAATGAGGCATGTTTGATATATTTAGAGTAAGGTAATGTGGACTGCAGGATGGATACTAAGGAACAGTTTATGTTTCCCTATGGTTATGGCATCTAAGTTTGAGCTTATATTCTCACTGAGACATGAGTCATGAATAAAATTTGAAATCTGGAGATGCAACCTGCTACAGAGCAAAATCCATTAATTTTATCAGAGGCTATAAATTGTTTTTCTTTTATTTTGCATGTCCAGGTGTTTGTTCTGTAAACAGGCTTTTTCCCCCCTGAAAAATCCATTTTTACCTGCAGTGTCTTCTTATGTGACACTGATCTATAAGTCAGCTCTCCTTGAAATTGTGATTCAGTTCATGCTGCCTGTTCTTTGCGATGCATTTTTTTCTTTCTTTCCAAAGGCTGCTTTATTTATTTATTTCAGGGAATTAGTTTCTTGGGGACTCCTTTTTTGTTTGCTTGTTAATGCCATGCTTTGGAAAATTGATCTGCAAAAGCAAAGCAAACTGAAATCAAGAGGTCTTATTCATCATTTGTGGGCAAATATGCAAAAATGATTTTGTTTATGCAGTAGCTAGCTTTTTCATTTTCTTTTTTGGGCTACACATGCAACAGAATGGAGGCAGGGTTTTATGTCTTTCTGGTGATAAATAAGATAAAGGTAGATAGATAGGTAGATAGATAGATATATAGACAGACAGACAGACAGACAGACAGACAGACAGACAGACAGACAGACAAGAATCAGAATCAGAATCAGAATCAGAATCAGAATCAGAATCAGAATCCAGTTTCTATCAGTCCAGATTATCTGTCCAGATAAACAGACAGACAGACAGACAGATAGACAGACAGAGATAGACCTATAGAGATAGAGATGACAAGATAGATACAAGATAGACAGAAAGATTGATGGGGTGTTTCAAACTATCCAAGCATAACCACTTTAAGAATGTCAAAGACTTGAAATCCAAGTTGAGGAGTTCTGGTTGTTGGGCCTAAAGGCATATCATGAAGGTGGGTGTTTTGTTTTTTAGCAAATATTTTGAAGAACACAGTCGCTTTGAAACTTGTTTTCATTTACTCTTCTCAGTGGACATTAGATTTGTAAGACTACAAACCTGAACAAGGAGCATAGAAATTGACATTCATAGTAAAAGGGCATTTGTTTTATAATCAGGCATAGCTGTGTTAAGTGAATGTAATTTCATTTGCCAAGTAGGTGAAACATACAAAACTCATGCTGTGTCAAATTTAGTTTCAGGTTAGTTCTACTGAAGCAAAAAACTATTTTTTTCATTCCCTTCTAGTTTGGGCCTAGGTAGAGATTCAGCAATGAGAATTCAAGCCAGATGTACAACAGGGGAATCAATTCTGCATGGCCCTCATTTAATTCTATGGAACTGAGGTGTATGGGAATGGAAATGATCATATTTGCCTCTCTAGTCAAATCCTGGAATCTCTAGAAGACAAGGAATGAGTATCCTATTTCTTCACATGCTTTACCTTTTAATTTTACTTAGTTGCACAAATATTGTACCTATGGGAAATGCAAAATATTGTACATTGAACTTTATACCTCATTCTTGGCGTAGTCTCTTTAACTATGTAGAGTTTTCTCTCTTTCTCTCAGGCAGAAGCATATGTATATATTGTGCATTGTCTGGTTCCAGCCTTGTATGAATGTTTCCTCATAATTATAGGAAGGGAAAGATGGAAGTCATGACACCATATAACAAGGGACGGCATATGCAGTGCAGAGAAGTTTAGTCAAAGTGAACTGCATACTATAAATGCAATAGCACAAATTTATTATTCCTTGTATTTGGGAATAATACAAGGAATAATAATACAAGGAATAATTATTTGGGGGGCTTCCAAACATAGAACACCTGATTTGTAATATGGTATGCAAAAATATGATATGCAAGAAGGTGACAGGTTTTGTCACAAATGTTTTGACATGTGACATGATGAAATGTCTTGTGACATGATGATTGTACTTGATAGCATGATGATATGATACATGTGCTTTATTATTATGTATGCAACTAATAGGCACATGACATGATGAATGTACTTTAAGTTTATGAATGTATCTTATGATTGTAATCAGTTTGTCAATTATAGCTTGTATGTAAGTATAGAGCATGTACACTGGAGACAAATTCCAGACACTTGGAGAATACATTATAATTCTTCACAAGACTAGGAGATAGTGTTTGCTTAATTGATTGGCAAGACAGTGGTGCTATAATTTGATAAGCTGATGATAATGTCACTTTGGAGGAGGGCAATGAGATTGCTGCCTTGGTCAATTCCATTAACCTTGAGGAAACACAGTTACTCAGAGTAGAGTAAGACATTAGACACAATCTCTGCAAAGAGAGGCAGTTTGGTCTAGTGGTGAAGGCATCAGTGTAGAAACCAGTACATGGTGAGTTTTAGTACTGCTTAGGCATGAAAGCCAGCTGGGTGACTTTGGGACAATCATCAGGAGATGTTGTGTTATTGTTTCACTTTAGTCATGAGAGCCAGCTGGGTGACTTTGGGCCAGTCCCTTTCTCTCTACGCCTGACTCATCTCACATGGTTGTTGTGTAGAAAATAGGAGGAAGAAAAAGTATTAGGTATACTCACCAACTTGAGTTACTTATAAAAATAAAGGTAGAATTTTAAAAATAATTAGAAAGAAAAAGCTTGCATTACAAATGTTTTTTTTCAAATTCTAGATATTTGTTAAATTATGAAAAATATTCCCGAACCAGCAAAGATTATGGGATTCTAAAGTTGTTTTGCCTAGATAATACTGAAGAAACTGAGAGTTGAGAAATTAAGCTGGTTTTATTGTTTGTCCCCTAAATGTGTGATATTCAAAACCAAACCATGGATAAAACAAATGGTTACTTGCCTTTAAAAAGGTCATTTGTCTTCTGTCATTTGGTGAAAAGTATCCTCAGATGAAATCCCTTAAGACCAGATAAGTAATTTGGGAAAAAGACATATGGTTAGGATCGGCTCAAGCTATGTAAAGCTTTAGAGGTTAAAAGGTAGTCTGTTGAGTTGGACCTGGAAATAACTATAAACTGGAGCAGATGGCAAAGTACTAGCATATGATTATATCAGCTTGACCCAATTAGCTCCCTTGTGATGAACTAACAGAGACTTCTAAACTGTTATCAAAGACAATCCTATATATAATAGAGTGCAGTATTAAAAAAAACATAGCTTTCTGGTTACAGAATGACTTTGTTTATCTGGCCAAGGAGCCTATTACCTGGGGTTTACCTGAATACAAAAGGGAGGCTGTCTTAAAACAGAAAGGAAATGTTTTCCAACCAAGTTCTCAAAGCAGTGATGGAAAAGATTTCATATTGTATCTAGTTCTGAGGTTTACTCAGACATCTTGCAGCAATGAATTATTTTTTGGCATTAGAGAAAATGGATGAATATGGGGGCAGCATTAAAAATGTGAGTTTCAAGATTGTCCTTCCCCACGAACTAGAGGGATGGAACAATAAACATTACAGGACCATATTTTACCTCGCAATGCATTAGAATTGTTTTCAGATCACCTGCATCTAAAGCTCACTTTCCTAAAGCTTTCCTGATAGGTCTTGCCTGTACTGGAAAAGATTAAGGGTAAAAAAAACCCAGCATAGAACAAATGGCCTTTAAAATATCACAGTGCATCTTCATTTTTGTGATTGTTATCCAATGTTCCCATTAGGGTTTTGAATCAATGCATTGCATAATTATTGCCCTTAAGTTTGCTGATCACTCAGGTACACTTGGCAAGAAGATGGCATGTGGATGACAGGGAGATCCCCAAAACTTATTACACACCTTGAATCATTTGAAACAACAATTTGCAAATGCTCTTTAAGTGATGGAGTGGGTAGAACTTGTCTGTAGCACTAATATCCTACTGTTCCCCCAAAGGACTCAAAATGACAAACGCAGTTCCTTCTTTGCAGGCTGAACTTCAGTTTCACAGTTGAGTGCAAATGTAAGTCTACAACTACCACATTGGGAGTTCCATAGTAAATGTTTCCTTCTCGGTGGCCTAAGCACCAACAATGATGATAATGAGGAGAGAGGAGAGAGAGGGAATATTAGATTTGGGCAATTGTGTAACCAAATTAACTATGTCATCCCTTTCAGAACATTGTAAGGTAAGAGAAAGTGCTGGATACCAACAGAGATTTAACTTAAGCATTGGCATGGAGGATCTCCAGAGAATTTGCTTGACAAATTATAATAATTTGCCCTCCAAATGAAATTATGGTGGAAATAAAGAGTGTGTGGGGGGGTGAAATCAGAATTTGAAAGTTGCGCACTGCTTTTCAATGCAACCTGGCATGTTTCTTCAACCCATAGTTCTAAATCTCATTCAGATTTATGAAAGAATTAAGTCCAGTTATTTCTGAACTTTTGCCTATAGCCTCTTGGTCTTCACTGAGCATCTGAGCTGGATGGGTAGATAAATAAAAGTTCTATCAGTCTGGTGTTGACTCTGAGAGACCAAATGGACTGGATCTCTTTAGAATGATCTGTTTTCAGGTTTGGTCTTTTTGATTCCCTAGTGTTTCAATCATTGCAGCTCTAACTGAATTCAACTGTGTTGCTAGTGGCCATCCTCTTCTTCTTTTTCCTTCAGTACTTCCATGCCTTGGGCATTTGTCATTTTGTCCATTGAATCCCCTAAAATATAGCATTAGCAATTAGACTTATATACCGCTTCACAGTGCTTTATAGCCCTCTCTAAAATCAGCATTTTGCCCCCAACAATCTGAGTCCTCATTTGACTGTCCTCAGAAGGATGGAAGGCTGAGTCAACTTTGAGCTAGTGGGACTCAAACGGCTGAACTTACTGGCAGCGGACTGCCAACGGAAGTAGAATGCAGTACTGCACTCTAACCACTGTGCCACTACAGCTCTTGTTCAGAAGGGTTAACCTCTGTGTACTCTTAAAATATGTCAAGTATGAAGTCATAGATACAAATTCAGGGTAGATCTTAACACAGAATTGTTCTCATTATAGAAAGATAGTGACAATCAGTTTTCTCTTCTGTTAAACCTAGCCTTGAAACTATGCAAACTTTGCTTAATATGATCAAAGTTATGCTTCCCTCATAAAAAGCAAAAAAAAAAAAATCCCTCAGCCATGTACTCAGAAAAGTTTTGCTTGTTAGCCTTTGACCAGAAGTAAACAATCTACCCCGTTATGAAAAAAGTCCAAATGTTGGCAGTTAATTAATTTTTATATTGACGTGCTCTACAATTTTCTGAAGCTAAGCATTGTGACTTCATAGCATTTATGAAACTGCTATTGACTCCCAGCATAAAGTTGCAATGCTACCTTTTTAGTTTGTAAAACTGAAAGGGGTGGAGGGGAAGACTTGTTATTCCTTCCTAGAATGCTATGAAAATATATTAGCTTTTATCTGTGGATTAAAATCTTATATCATTTAACACAGTCATGTATGAAATACAAAGTGACTGTGAAAATACAAACCCTGGTCCTTTGGAATCATCCAACCATTGTTATGTCAAAGTAACAGTATCGTCATGAAGAAGGGGTGCAGTGGCTCAGTGGCTAAGACGCTGTCAATCAGAAGGTCAGCAGTTCAAATCCCTAGCACCGCATAGCAGAGTGAGCTCCTGTTACTTGCCCCAGCTTCTGTCAACTGAGCAGTTCGAAAGCATGTAAAAATTCAAGTAGTGGGAAAGTAACAGCACTCCATGTACCTTTGGCATTTAGTTGTGCCAGCCATGTGACCAAGGAGATGTCTCTGGACAGCGCTGGCTCTTCAGCTTTGAAACAGAGATGAACGCCACCCTAGAGTCTGATTGACTAGCATGCATGTGTAGGGGGAACCTTTACTTTTACTTTCAATGAAGATCAGAATCAGAATTTATTAGCTAAGTGTGCCTGGACACACAAGGAATTTGTCAAGATGACATTTGCATTCCTTAAATGATACCAGAATGATGGTATGAAGACATGAGAAGTCACTAATGGGTAAATGACCATAGACTGCATTTGTGAACATCATCGCCTTTATGGTGAATGAAGAATGAAATATCGATGGAGCACAAAGGTTTAGATGATAAGGCAGGGGAATAAGAGAGCCAGCATCAGATATGCCATCACATCGCTTCAGTCTCATTTTGCGTTGATGGCATCTGTTATGTATTGGCCTTGTTATTAGTGTAGGTGTTTCAATGGAACTATGCTGGGTCACTGGGCTCGATTAGTTGAAGTCTATAGGCCTCAGACTTCATGTCTCCAGTTCAGGGCATTGCATGGGAAAACCTCAATTGCCTATTGGCTGCCGCCTAGTGGTCTAATGGTATATAAGTATGCACGTTGCTGCAATTGCTATCTATTAACCAGGTTAGTAAGTTGTTTATCCAGTATCTTTGCCAACAAAGTTGGCCAGGAATAAACAGCAAGTCAGAAACCAATATCAGAGATATATACCACACAGCAGGAGAGAGAGAGAGAGAGAGAGAGAGAAAGAGAATTAGGCCCTGCTGTTT
>JANHFO010004204.1:116307-130985 GCA_032468095.1 Pareas carinatus
GCATCTTTGGTAGCAAAAATTAATATAAGACAGTGTCTTATTTTCGGGGAAACACGACAGACAGACAGGCAGGCAGATAGATATGACAGACAGACAGACAATTCATTTAGAAAATATGCAAAGTTACAACGAGATTGGAAAAAGTGACTTAGGACCAGTCCTCATACTTATGGCAAGTTCGCACATTTATGACAGTCACAACATTTCCTGTGGTCACATGATCAAAATATAGGCACTTGGCAACCAATATGCAGAAAAGCCAACTGAATGACTTTGGGCCAATCACCAGGCGAAGGTGAGATCTAGTCCAACCTTAGACAGGAAAAGTGTCTAGATAACTCTGGGCTGATCACTTGGAAACGGTGGAGTTCTAGTTCCGCCTTAGGCATGAAAGCCAGCTGGGTGTCTTCAGGTCGGTCTCTTTCTCTCAACCCCAACCTGCCCACCTCACAGGGTGGTAGTTGTGGGGAAAATAAGGGGCAGAAGGTAATTCAGCTGCTGGAATTCTTGTAACCTCATCCTTCTTAATAAATCTCGTTAAAGAGCACCAGGTGAATATCGTTTGAGAACCCTTGAGGTCCCCTATAAGCCATCTTTGCTTCTTGCATTGCTCATTTCTGCTTTCTGAACATAATCTGTCCTTAAGGAAAATCATCCCTCTGCCTTTATGCGAAGGAGATGCATCCCATGATCTCGGATAGTTTCTTCTGATTCTTCAGTCACATCCAAAAGCTTCTGGCTAAGCTTTTGGCTAAGGAAAAGCACCCGTTTGCCAGCTGTTCCCTAATACAGAAGTCGCTTTAAGATAATTTCTCCCAGAGTGCTGCTTCCCAACATTATCACTCTCCAGGACATTGGAGACATATAAACAATTTAAAAAGAAACTTTCAGTGTTCTGTTTCGAGGGTCATTGATCCACCCCCAAAATCAAACCCTTCCCGAGGGGAAAAAATGGGGAAAAAGCTCTCTATGAACAAAGGCAAACAAACTCCAGACGTTTTAATCGCTCACAAATATTCTCCTCGATTTACGACCAGAATCGAGCCCCAAATTTCTTTCCCCCCTCCATTTCCTTTTATTTATTTGTAGTAAAGACATAATTATTTCAACACAAATCGACCAATGGGGTATACAATTCAGACAATATCAGAGCTAATCTTCTATATTACTAATCTTTCTAATATTCCTACTCCTTCTTTCTTCCTTTGGGACAGATATAGATCAAGTTTCAAATTTGAAAATAGTCTGATTCTTCTTTCTCTTTCAATCTTGTCGTCAGTCTGTCCATTTCTGCACATTCTAAAATTTTCTCTATAAATTCTATCCCAATATTTTTTAGCATATTTACACATCCACCACATATGATAATAAGTATCTACCGGTATATTATTTTTACTTTTCCAACATTTATCCGATACTTCTTTAAACATTTTAGCCATTCTTATAGGTGTCACGTGCCATCTATAAAACATTTTATATAGATTCTCTTTATATGCTGTTGCTTTGTCAGTTTATAATTCATTTCACATAGATTTTGCCGTTTATCAAGATGAATAGCATAGCCAAAATTCTTTGCCCATGTTATCCTTGTTTCTTTCACTTGTTCATCTTCCATTTTTAAATTCAACAAAAAATTGCCTCTGTGAACAGAGGGAAGCAAACTCCAGAAGTTTTAATTGTACTGGTACTCCTCGACTTAAGACCAGAATTGAGCCCCCAATTTCTGTCACTAAGCAAGACTTTTGGTTCAGGGGTTTTTGCCACTTGCTGGCCACTTTACCTCCACCCTACTGTTCAAGAATATTATTTGGGTTCCAGAACCCCCCCCAAACTCCAAAAATCTGGGGTACCTGTTCTATCCTTATTTGGGGGGGGGGTTCAGGTGTGCTCAACGACTTTTGAGCTGCAAATGGCATTTTTGCCTGGGCTTTATCCCTTCAAGGAGCAGTTCAAAGAAGCGAAATGCTAATTTCAGCCCTTGTTTTGGTTCGTTTGGAAATTTCAAGGGTGGTTTAAAGGTTAACAAATTAGTAAGGTGTAAACATCTGTCGGTCACATCTCAGGTGGCAGTTCCTTTGCCGACGGGGGTGGGGAGTGGGGGGTGGGGGGGAGACTGGGAAGAGTAAAACCCACCGTAGCTGCCGCCAGTTAAAAAAGTCGCTTTTGCAAAAAAGGAAGAAAAAGTTGGCGGCCCCCAATGTTGTTTGCTGGTGTTCAAAACACCCACGGAGGCAGACTTTTAATTGAAAAGGGCCAGTGATTGGCGCATTTGGGGCCATCCCATAATATGCACCAACTTAAAAATTCTTGTAGTTGGGTTCAAGTCAGAAAAAAATGTTTGCATTTTGTGGGTGTAGTTCAGTGTTTTCCAAAGGTGGCAATTTTAAGATGGTGGGGACTTAAACTCCCAGAATTCCCCAACCAGCATGTGGAATTCTGGGAGTTGTTGTCCATTCAGGCTGACGGGAGAATTCTGGGAGTTGTAGTCCACTTAGGCTGATGGGCAATTCTGGGAGTTCTAGTCCACTCAGCCTGACACGTACTTGAAGAGTTGTAGTCCACTCCGGCTGATGGGGAATTCTGGGAGTTGTAGTCTACTCAGAGTGATGGGCAATTCTGGGAGTTCTAGTCCAGTTAGGTTGATGGGCAATTCTGGGAGTTGCTGTCCACTCAGGCTGACGGGAGAATTCTGGGAGTTGTAGTCTGCCCATGCTGACTGAGACCTTCTGGGGATTTAAAAACAAACCCCGGTCTCCTTAATGGCCCTTCTCTTCTGAATGTCCTGAATGGAAGAATATCCAGCTGGCTCCATGCATTTAATATCAGCTTTTCTTCTGCCAGGCCAGTTTCTGGTAGAAATCAAGCGAAATCAAGCAAAGGGGCCTATTTTGAATTTTTCTATTATCTCAGAATGAAAGCCGGTGGGAGAAACGCACCAAGTCTGAGGGGGAATAAATACAGCTGCTTCTGAACGCTGGCAGAACTCCAGCAGGGCTATTTTAGGTCTAATTCAGACCTTGATGAAGTCTTGTTGTTATTATTATTATCATCATTTTTTAAACTCCTTCCAAACATATTGTTTGGGCTCAGAGACTTTACCACCCAGCTCTTCCCTGCAACACGGCGAAATTCCTCCTTTTCCCCAAACGGGCGTTGGAGGAGGTCCTCGACTTACGACTACAGTGGAGCCCCAAATTTCCGTTGCTAAGCAAGCAGTGGTAAAAGTGAATTTTACTCCCGTTTCGCGACCTTTCTTGCCACAGTTGTTCGGTGAATCGGGGCCTTCCCATTGACTTTGCTTGAAAGGAGGTCGCAAAAAGGAATAACATGACACTGCAACTGTACATGCCAGTTGCCAAGCCTCCGAATTTTGATCGCGTGACCCTGGGGATGCTGCAGAGATCATAAGGGTGAAAAACAGTCGTGAGTCACTTTTTTCCAGTGCTGTTGTAACTTTGAACGGTCAGTTAGTGAACTGTTGTAAGTTGAGGACTGCCTGAATTTAATTGGGCAGTGTCTGTGCATAGGAATGGCTCCTAGATGCAAATGAGAAACAACAACAACAACAACAACAATGCAAAGAAGCTGAAGAAACAGTGGACCATTTGGTAAGCTGCTGCAAGAAGATCGCACAGACTGACTACAAGCAGCAGCATGACAAAGTAGCAACAATGATGCATTAGAAGATCTGCAAGAAATATCATTTGCCTTCAAGCAGAAACTGGTGGGACCATAAAAAAGACAAAGTCATAGAAAATGAAGAAATGAAACTACTCTGGGATTTTAGAATTCAAACAGATGGGCATCTACCACATAACACCCCAGACTTAATAATTGTCAATAAGAAAGACAAAGAAGTCTGGATAGTTGATGTGGCAATGCCTGGAGACAGCAGAATAGAAGACAAAGAACTGGAGAAGACATAATACAAAATAAAAAGACTTACAAATAGAATGACTCTGGCAAAAGTGAGCAAGGGTAATCCCAATAGTCATAGGCGCCTTGGGTGCAATCTCAAAACAATTTGAGCACCACTTGAACACCATTGGCATTAACAAATACACCATCAGTCAGTTGCAAAAGGCAGCTTTACTGGGAAAGAGCTTCCATCCTGTGATGGTATCTGTAACACCATCAAACATTCACATCTGCCTATTCCAGGTCCTTGGTAAGAACCCGATAGGTAGACAAAAATGCCAAATCCAGTCTGAACATCTTTGCAGACTGTGTGATGAATAACAATAACAATAACAATAACAATAACAATAACAATAACAATAACAATAACAGCAGCAACAGCAACAGCAACAACCACCTTTTAAATTTGTTTAGATAGCTTTGATAGTGTAACTCTTACCTCTTTTTCTGCATATGGAGACTGCAAATATTTTGAAACTGGGCAGGCAGATTCTATTAAGAAAGATGAAAGTTGGAGAGAAGATTACTTAATGGAATTCAAGGAAAACACATATCATTAACCGAAGGAGTCCTGTATCTCAGATATGAGTATCAAGATTCATGTATCAAGCATGCAAAACTTTTGAGGAAATAATTTACCTGATATAAATTCCAGGGACGTGCAAGGGACCTAATTTGTCTGCTATTAAGAAAGATGCAAATTTTAAAAAGAAGCAATATTGTGTTATCTTTCAGCAACAGCTTTCTGTTGTGCCTGGATCTGGAGGGAAAATTATCTGAGTTCATCATTTATGCATTATGGACCTTCCTAGATTTTAAAGGTTCCTTTTGACACCCTGTTTCCTCTTTCCAAGGGCAACTCTAATATGGTAATTCAAAATAAAATTGTCTATTGGAGAGCAGATAATTAAATCAAGATTGATCTGACTGACCATTTGCCACAAAATTCATGAAGGGGTTTTGTGTGAATGTGTCTTAGGTTCCAGGTCTAAAATCGTTGCTTGGAGAAACACGGACTGTTCTGAACAGATAAACATTGCATTATATTATATCTAGTGAGGATGCTCATGAAAATTACCAGGCAGATACCTGGAATAGATCTCTAAAAAACTCCTAATACAAAAAACTGTGGTGCAATATTTAAGAGATTAAACTGAGGAACACAGTTTATTATACTAGCCAGTGCATCTCAGCGTAACGTATTTCACAGAGCTGTCATTGAAATGAAATGACATTTCCATTTATATATTGTCTTGAGCAAATGGAGCAGATGAAATCTAAATACAATGCAAATAGAAAGTTTATCTTATAGTAATGAATATCAACTTATATTGTTATAATTAATGAAATTATGAATAATAACTTATATTATTATATTCCTGGATTCTAAATCAGAATGTGAAACTATTAAAAAAAATTATTTCCTCACTGACAGGATACATCTTTAAGCACAATTCGGACCTGTTGTTCTGTGTTGAGTTTCTTGGATCATATTATCTGATGATAATTCGACCTCTTCAGATCTTCTATCTTGTTAATCTCCTACTTCCTGGTAGCTGTTCTTCCTGATACTTCAACAGATTCTTCCTCAATTGGTAGTTTTCTGTTCATTGTTCTTTTACTTAAGACTTTGGGACTGGAGAGAGGAGTTGGAAATCCAGGAACATTTTAGAGATTTTAAAATGTGTATGAAAGTTTTTGTAGGCTTCATTCCCCGCCCCCCAAGATTCTGCCCATGCATAATTTATTTGAACATTATACTGCAGTGGATAAACTTTCTTTTCCTCTAAATTCAAGAAAAAATATAGAACAACAGAATAGCAAAGTTGGAAGGTACCTTGAAGGTCTTCTAGTCGAGAGGATTTCAACCTGGGGTCCGTGGACCCCTTGTGGTCCATGGCAAGTTGCCAGGGAATTCGCAGACAGGTCAAGAAAAATTTGGAAAAAGCAGCAGACATGAATTATCGATTAGTAATTAGTTGAATTTGTGAGAATGGGGTCCACCATGTAGCAATGACATGTTTTGGGGTCCACAGTTTGAAAAAGAATTAGAATTAGAATTAGAATTAAAAATTTTATTGGCCAAGTATGTCTGAGCACACAAGAAATTTGTCTCCGGTGTACATGCTCTATACTTACATACAAACTACAACTGACAAACTACAATCATAAGATACATCCATAGTCATTAAGTACATTCATCATGTTATCATGTTATAAAGTACAATCATCATGTCACAAAACACATTCATCATGTCATACAATACATTTTTGTAATAGATTTAGAACAATCATAGAAATACTAATAATCAATCTACAAGTCAAACTAGGATACTAAATGAAGCAACTATTATATATTGTGAGATGTAAGCAGCAAGTTAATTGACATGCAAATAAAAGAATAAATAATAGGCAATAGGTAATAGGAAAGATGAGAAGGGTAATAATGATATATTCCTGCTAGATAATTTAACAGCGCTGTGGAAGTTAGTTATTTAGCAGGTTGATGACATGGGGGAAGAAACTGCCCTGGTGTCTAGTTGCTTTGGTTTGCAAAACAAAACAAAAAAAGGTTGAAAACCTCTATCCTAGTCAACCTCTTTCTCAAGCAGGAATCCCTATACCATTTCAGACAGATGTTTACTCAATCTCTTTTTAGAAACCTCCAGTGTTGGAGAACCCACAACTTCTGGAGACAAGTCATTCCACTGGATTAGTGGAATGACTACATGGACTAGTGTTTCTGTTGTTGGGATATAATGTTAATGGAAATTGTTTTGTATTTCTTCAATGAAGTGAACCAAACTTTGTTTAACTCACTAAATTTCTGTCTTCAGAAACCTTGATAGACTGTGACTAGGCAACCAAGAACAACTGAAGTCATCTTAATCCAGACCAAAAAATGATCACCTTCAATCAAGGGATGATTAACATGGAATTCTGTGGACGAAAGACAGGACGGTCATATTCTGAAAAGCAAGCATCAATGGAGCTGAATAAATGTTTTCTAAACCTAGTGAGTTGCTGTGCATGAGGACTTGGCAAGTCTGTATAAAGATGCAAAGCTTTGCAATTAACAGCCATAGCTTTTCAAAATCATCTAGTCTGCTTGGACAGCACAAGTCAATTTAATTTGTGCAAAACAGACTTTTACTACTGGGATTCTACTCTGCAAAACTTAATTTCCCAGCAGAGTGTTAAGCCACTGATAATTTTTCTTTTATAATTAAGAATTATGTACCTAAAACCTTAAGATTTACCAGGCACATAGGATTTCTGCCAATATAATGATTCAGAACCACATAGGAAGCGCCCTGTTAGGGTCACTATCACTCAATGTGATTCATAAGCTATAATAAACCCAATATTGTAGTAATACTGCACATCCAGGATTTTGTGCCTCATTATCTACAGAGACCTTCTCACAAATAACATGATGCCAGAAGTCACTTTGTTAATGTTATTCAGTAGCATCCAATCAATAAATTATGGTTAGGTGCTAAATATTAATACAGAATTATTTAAGGTGATACACAATACCAGTGAACATATTTATTTCATTAAAAAAATAAGTAGTCTGTATACACTATGGGTCATGGCTCTGATAATCATTCAAGATATTTTTTAAAAAAAATAGCACAGAATTTCCCCCCCTCTCTCTCTTTCCCTCTCTGTGTGTGACCTTACCTCCAATTTCTTGGAACAAAATAGGATTTGCCCTGTGATATGTACACTTGTGCAACAGAATAACAGAGTCAGAAGGAATCTTGGAGGAAGCAGGAAACCCTATACCATTTCAGACAAGTAGCTGTCCAGTCTCTTCTCAAAAGCATCCAGTGATGGAACATGCACAACTTCTGAAGGCAAAGCTGTTCCATGGGTTAATTGTTCTGTCTGAAATTTTCTCCACAGTTCTAGGTTTCTTCTCTCCTTGATTTGTTTCCATTCATTTTTTTTTTCTTGCCTTGCCTTCTGGTGCTTTGGAAAATAGGTTGACCCCCTCTTCTTTGTGACAGCCCCTCAAATATTGATTGCTGCTATCGTATTGCTTCTAGTCCTTTTTTTAAAACTGGACAAACGTTATTCCTGCAACGGTTCTTTATATGTTTTAGCCTCCAGTCTCCTAATCATGTCTGTTGTTCTTCTCTGCACGATTTTCTAGAGTCTCTACATCTTTTTTTTTTATAATGTGGTGACCAAATCTGGATACAGTATTCCAGGTGTGGTCTTACTAAGATTTTATAAAGTGGTACTAATACCTTGTATATTAATATGTGTATATTTGTATTCCATAACCTTAGAGAAGTTTTAGGAACCTATCACCCTATATGTTCACAGTTGGCAGATGGAGATTCAAAGATATAACATTGTTTTACAATATCATTTGCCGACTTGAACTAGCCATGCAACCAGTGTGTAGGACATGATCCTGACCAGTAACCATGATGCTATTTGTTGCTAAGACATTCCAATTAGAGATTTACAAGCATAATCCAAGCAGCAGTCAATTTAAGACCTTAAGATGGATACTATGCAAATGATGTCAACTCTAAATCTGTCGGGGTTCTCAACTTGAAAACACACTGACATACTTTTATCAAGGTCTATAGGGAACTAGCAAAATCCCTTTGATTTAAATACTTGTTTCATCAAATATCTTTGATGATAAGAATATGGACTCTCTCTGTATCTGTTTCTCTCTCAATTGTATTTCTGTTTCTATCTTTATCATCTCTCTCTTTCTCTCTCTCTCTCCCATCCTTCCTCGCTCCCTCCCTCCCTCCCTCCTTCCTTCCTTCCGTCCCTCCTTCCCTCCTTCCTTCCATTCTTCCTTTCTCTCTCTCTCCTTCCTGCCCTCCTTCTCCCTCTTCCTCCCTCCCTCCCTCTGCAAAATTGTTTGCATAGCACTGCTTGTTCTTCACTCTGCTGATGTTGGTGTTTTCTAGATATTGTTAGTTACAGACTTTGTTATTTGAATGACACAAGGATAAGGTAGGAGAACTAATTCCTATCCGCCCTGGCAGGACCCAGCCCTTGTGTGCAGTTCTTCTCTGACTTCCACCCACAACACCCAAGAGCTCATTTAATATTTTATTGCCAATCTTATCTAGACAAGCCAGCCCGAAACTGGGCACAAAACTGCCCCCCTGAGGTGAATAGCAGTAGTCAGGGTGAACTCAAATGCACTCCACTTGTGAGTCCGCACCTGTCACCTGGGTCGTCCTGTTTGGGCCCAGCTGTCGTTAGAGGTTCATCATTCAGCAGCTCCCTTCAAGAAATTAACCAGCATTGTGATCTTTTAATCAGTTTAATCCTAAATATCCTCCCTTTTCTCTTCCAAAATTTTCGATGGGATAGAAAGTTGGTAAAATATACAGAAGGGTTGTTCACTGGACTTTGCATTAACCCAATTCAAATCAATTTTGGGGTGGTTTTTCTGAGTCCACTCACTTCCTTTGTCCTAACATTAACAATAGCTTTAAGATGGCACTGAAATGGGCATCTGGCCCATTACTGAAAGGGAGTGTCAAGACCGATCACTTTGCCATTTTATTGTTCTCAGCTGGAGAGTAGCTGGGGGAGGGAGGAAGGGATTGGAATGTGTTTGGAGGGAACAGAGAGTCAACACCTCTGTCTGCAAACCGTGAGACCCTGTGCTTCCTCACCAAGGTCAACTCAAGAAGGTGCTCGAACCGAGTGGACTATTCCCATAACAAAATGAACGTGTTTCATTGAACAACACATTGAACTGAGGGAATGGCCAAAGTTAAAGTTTAACTATGCAGGCTTTTACGTGGGAGACATAGAATTGGTTCCGCTTCTACCATGCCAATGTAGTGTATTAAATAAAGCTGACTTTTGGGAGAACAATGACCAGGAGTTCTTTTGTTGGGTTCGCTAGCTGGGTCTCTGAAAGGTAGATGCACCCCAACCTGAAGTTCTCAAGAGACCCAAATCAGGATTGGACTTATTTGACATTTACAACCTAATCTTGCCTGCTTCTATTTTTTACTGGAGTTGAATACTTGTGGAAAGTTTGACTGGCGCCTTCTTGTTCGCACTTAATTCACTCTTGACTCCTCTTTACGCCTTCCACCATAGCTGTGAAGGACTTTCCAATTTAGGAAACACAAGATCTGATAAGAAGGGTGAAAGAAGCTGAAGACCAGCAGTCCTGTTAACACCTCATAGACTTCCAGGGATCCTCGTTAGGCCATCTTCATGCTGACATCCGAAGAATGTTTCTTTGAACGCACACAAAAACCAATGTGCCTGGGTTGCGACGAACTGGAAAATTGAGAAAGCCATGAACAACCGACCATCTGTAAACATATTCAAACAAACCAGCTTGACACGATACTCCTCTGTCTCTTCTCTAAATATAAACTGACAGCAAACCCCACGCCCTTCTAGCACTGATGATGTTATCTAGTTGGGTAATGAAATGTCTGCAGGAAAACAATCAAGCTCAGAGAGCACAAAGAACCTCTCATTTCAACCTTGAGTTACAAATATTCTCCTTGGCCAGTTCTCTGTCTTTCTCTTTTTATTTTTTTAAAAAGTGACAGGGGGGGGGAGTAAGAAATGACATGGTGACAATTTAGGAGAGAGAGAAAATCCAGGCAAAGTGGATTTTAGACCTAGCCAGCACTGACTATGGCTGTGCCTAATCCTGACATGGGATTCTGAAGCCTTATATCGAATGAGAAGGAAAAGTTCCCAAACTGCCAAACTATGTAATAATCCCAGGAAATATTTCTTGAAAATAACCGCTTCTTTGCCGGTCCTGTTTAAATCCTGCTCTATTTAGCACACCTGGTATATTATTCTGGCCTTCTCCATCAAAAAGAGTTTACAGTCAGGAATCCCAAAATTAGTTTTGTCATTGGGTTTCTAGTGCCACCAAGTTCATGGCAAAATTTGGTGGAGGCAATATCACTCGGTTCTCCTCCCCAATTCCAGTTTGCTTCTTGTGCGGGTGGGGAGGAATCGCAGCTGTACAGAGATGCTTAGCTCACAAACATAGAAGGAATTGTGGATAATTTTCATTCTCTTGAACAGATTTATTTCTTTGGAAGAGGAAATGTTAATCAGAATGGAAGGCCTTGTCTATATTTGTGCATATTTGTCTCAGTGTTGCTCATTTGCAGTCCTAATCAGAAAGTTTACATCAGTCTGTATAGTGTATTATGTTGCACAAACAAGCTCTAGCAACTGCTGTAGCAAAATAAATTATTAGTTGTTGCAGACAGCCATGAAAACAATAATAAACATGTTATGAGCAAGAGAAAACTCTATTGTGTTCAATTTCCTACTTGCGAATTATGTGCCTACAGATGGATTGCATAAGCCACCCTTAACTTTCTATGATAAAAGAGGAAGTACATAAATGTACTTCAGAATGACTTTATTTTAATTTCCCCCTCGCTAATCAAGCCTCATTTAATGAAGCAAATAAGTCTTTTGGTTCTGCAACCCTTTTAAAGACCCTATGGTAGATTCATCTATCTTATAATTGAGGTTACGCAGCATGTTAAGTAAAAATCTTCTTGTGCATAACTGAATATCTATCTAAGTCTGCCTGTCTGCCTGTTTGTCTGTGTATCTATCCTATCCTATTCTAATCTATCCTATCCTATCCTATCCTACCCTACCTTACCCCATCCATCCATCATTATCTGTCTGTCTGTCTGATCTATCTATCTTTTGGGAGATGTCATGCACCCAGCTGGAGAAGGAGGAGATTGAAATTGTTGTCATTTTAGAAGGGATGGTGGAAGCAACAGGTAAGGCTTCAGACTGTGTGTGCTCGCTTTCCTAAAAGGTTAGGGTAAAGATTTCCTCTGTCCAGTTGTGTCCAACTCTAGGGAGCAATGCTCATCTCTGTTTACTAGCTGAGGCAGCCAGTGTTGTCTGAAGACCCTTCTGTGGTCATGTGACTATACACCAAGGTGCATGGAATGCTGTCATTTTGTCCCTAAAGGCGATGCAAAACATTCAGTAGCTAAAGGAGGCAACTGTGGATAACTTGAAGAGATATGAGCCCATGTAGTGTGTTTTTCTGCTCTTCATTTTTTAACTGGTGAAGATGTTTAGAGTCATTTGAGGGTTAATATGTTGTAACAGAAAGTTTAAAAGATGACAAAGCCTTGCTCTATTTCAACTCACAATTTAGGTGGGAGCTGTTTTGAGTTTGGTGTTTTCTTTTGTTTCTCAACCTGCCTTATACTTTCCCAGGACTTTTTGTAAGGGCTACACATATCTGTTTGTCTGTCTGTCTGTCTGTCTGTCTGTCTGTCTGTCTATCTTTCTGTCTGTCTGTCTGTCTACAGTATCTATCATCTATCTGGATTAGTAGCTTTAATTGATTTCTCACTTATATATGACAATTAAATTTAGATTATAGAAAAGATGGTCTGATTAATCAAACATATTTACTGAAGTTATGGTAAAGTAGCTTCAACATTGGCTTCCTATTACTGGCCAAACCCTTCTGGCCCAGTCGAATGTCTAATCCCTTTTCAAAGACAATCCCATGTCAAATGCATTTTAATGGTCTAAAGAGGATACAATTAAGCTATGACTCATTTTTGCCAAATGGCCTTTGTCCAAGAATGAGCGCAGTTGGAACACTAATATTAGCTATGGAAATATATTCTTGGCCATATGAAAACAATACATTCAGCTTCAGGGATGAGTCCAAGATTACATTCAAATTATGGGCCTGAATCCACAGACCAATTGTTGAAATATCCAACTAAAGTTGAATTCTTTTTCCTTTGTCTGTCTTTTGACTTTATCAATTTGCTCCTCAGCCAGTTATAGAATCTAGAAATGAATTTCTAAGTTGAGCCTTTCTCCAAGGGAGATGGTCAGTTAAGAAGTATGAAATATAAATAAATAGTTTCATAGAATTTGATAGATGAGAGTTGTATAGTATAAGATTGTTGTTTTTTACCGCATCCTTTTCGCATTTTGATCCCTGTGAGTTATTTTCCTCATATAACTAAAAAGTTGATATGAAGATATAAAATATGAGCTATGGTTGTTGTTATAGATTTAACATCTTCTTGCTTGTAGAACTTAAAAGAGAGGGATGTCGTCTTTCTGGAAGAAGAAGAAGAAGAAGAAGGAGAAGGAGAAGGAGAAGGAGAAGGAGAATGAGAAGGAGAAGGAGAAGGAGAAGGAGAAGGAGAAGGAGAAGGAGAAGGAGAAGGAGAAGGAGAAGGAGAAGGAGAAGACGCACACATTTGTCTCCGGTGCACATGCTCTACATAATAAATGTTATATAGGTGATAAATCATGATCACAATCACAAAATACATTCGTCATGTCATCATGCCATAAAACACAATAGTCATGTCACGAAACACATTCATCATGTCACAAAATATATTCATCATGTCAAAAGCAATCTACAAGTCATACTAGAATACTAGAAAAATAAAACTATTATATATTGTAGGATACAAGCAACAAGTTAATTGTCATACAAATGAGAGAATAAGTAATAAATAAAGGTTAATAGGAAAAGATGAGAAGGATAATAGTGATACATACTAGTTTAACCGCGTTGTGGATGTTAATTGTTTAGGAGAGTGATGGCATGGGGGAAGAAACCATCCTTGTGTCTGGTGTTTTGGTTTGCAATGCCCAATTAGTGACATCCAGAGGGAAGAAGTTGAAATAGATTATGTCCAGGGTGTGAAGGGTCTGTTATTATTTTCTCAGTTCTCTTTCTGGCTCTTGCAGTGTACAGGTCTTCAATGGAGGGTAGGTTTGTAGCAATTTTTTTTTCTGCTGCTCTTGTAATTCGTTGAAGTCTATGTTTATCTTGTTTGGCTGCTGCGCTAAACCAGACAGTTATAGAGATGCAGATTACAGATTCAATGATTTCTCTGTAGAACTGTGTTAGCAGCTCTTTTGGCAGCCTGAGCTTTCTGAGTTGGCGCAGGAAGAACATTCTTTTTTGTGCTTTTTTGATGACATTTTTGATGTTATTTGACTATTTTAGATCTTGGGATATTATAGAACCTAGGAACTTGAAGGTCTCTACTATTGATACTGTGTTGTCTAGTATTGTGAAAGGTGATAGAATAGAAGGGTTTCTCTTAACGTCTATTATCATTTCTACAATTTTAGTGAGTTCAGTTCAAGGTTATTTAAGCTGCACCACAAGACTAGTTTTTCAATTTTCCATCTGTAGGCAGATTTGTCATTTCAAGAAGATATATTTAATTCTAGTCTAGGGTAAATATAGAATTCTGAAAAAAGCAACAGTAATAGTTGGCTAAGGATTCTAGAAATCCTACATACATTACATTGCCAAAATTATTGAGAAATCATGTATATTGTACTGACTTATATACCGACTACTTGGAATTTGTCATGTTCAGAACAAAGATGGATTTTTCATTCTCAAATATAAGAATAATCATTAGAAGATGAAAAAACACTATAATTCCTCATCTAAAGGATTGATTTCAGAGATGTGTGATTTAGCAATTTTTGAGAAAACTATATTGTTAATTAATAATAAAATTTATTTTCACTTTGTAAAACATTCTTAGATAGCTTTTATTAGTACTGAAAGCTTAGTTTTGGATTTTAAGACTTACAAGATCAGGCAAACTTGTGATAGTTATAATTACAGTTTTTGTTTGTTTGCTTGTGTCAGGCCCCAAAACCAAAACAGACACAAGATGATTCTTCTAAGCAGATTTCTTTATTGTTTTACACCTATAGACAGAATCTTGTCA
>JANHFO010004204.1:269080-281471 GCA_032468095.1 Pareas carinatus
GAGAGAGAGAGAGAGAGAGAGAGAGAGAGAGAGAGAGAGAGCTTTTAAAAGATGCTGAAAAATGGCATTCATCTCACTACTCCTGGTTTCTACCTTGGTGCCTTAACCACTACAGTAAACTGGCCATCACTACTTTTTACCTTTCCTAAATATCTTCCAACTTGTTGCCCTTTCAGTTTTTCTTTCAGATTTTGCTACTAACCTCTGTTGAGTATCTGAAATTCCTTTTGAGAAATATGCATCCCTCTGTATGTTCTCATTACTAGTGTTAAGGTTCGTTCTGTGTTTCCAAATTAATTTAGACCATGCTTTTTCTTTTTTCTTTTTGCTAATGAAATATGGAATTCTTGATTTTTTAAAAAAAAACTTTACAGAAGTAGAACTGCTGAAGTGCATGGATCCAAACTCCTGATGAAAAATATGAAATATGAAAGCTTATGTCAACATGTGAAATGTTGCACCAAAAGCTATAAGTGGTGAGGACACTTGACTATGAGTAATTTTAATACATCTTGGTAGCACTTGGTATCTATAAAGGTAGGTGTAAAGGAGTCCTAGCAGATTTTACTCTGCTAGTTGTTCCTGACTATAGGGGGCGGTGTTCATCTCCCATTTCCAGACCATTGAAACCAGTGCTGTACAAAGACATTCTCGTGGTCATGTAGCCAGTCTGACATCATGGAGCACTATTACCTTCAGATGGTAGTGGTACCTATTTATATGCTCACATTTGCATGCTTTCAAACTGCTAAGAGGACAGGACCTGGGGTGAGGATAACAGCTCACCCTGTTGCATAGTGCTCAGGACTTGAACTTTTCCAGTTGACAAACCCACCATCTTAACTGCTGAGTCACTGTGCCACCCAATTTGTATCTATGGATGGAGAAATAAGGCTTCAAGACAGACAGAAATACACTACATTATGCTGGTATTAGCACCAGCATAATGCCACTTGCAGCTTGAAAAGACTATTGAGCCCCCATTGGAGGGAATTCTTGGCTGTCTCATGTCTTCTGGTGAGTAAAACATTCAAACATCCAGAAAAAGCAGATGTTTACCACCATGACAAGAACAGAACCAGGGGGAAATGCTCACAATTTGTTCCCTATCTATATATATATAAATGCGAGAAACTGACTGACTGACTCTTCACTGGATCTTGAAAACTATACAAGCTACAAACATGAAATTTGGTACATAGGTTCGTCTTAGCATCTAGGCACTCATGGGTACCAGCAGCCAATTATATATATGAAGAAAAGAAAGGCATGTGTGCTTTTGGCAAGGACCTCAGAGTTCAAGACTCCTCATTTTTGTCTGGCCAGCAAGCATAGTTGGAATGGTGTTCTTTATGGTCAGTTGGTAGTGCTGATTAATTGGTAGCCTGCCAGACCCTCAAACATACTAATACTCAAATGTTCAGATATGGACCAAACATATCTGAAAAATTTCCCAACAGTTCAACATCTTTATAGTGCCTTTCATTTTCTTAGTTGGTATAATCTAAAAATGCCCCTGCAGGACTTACTTATTTGTTAAGATGATTTATATGGCTGCTGAACTCACTCATGGTGACTTACCAAAATAAAACCCCATTACAAAAGCCAATTAACCTCCCACCACCCCCTGGTAATAACAATTGGACCAACAATTTGATGGATTCTATATAAAATAATATAATTTTTATTGTCATTCTACTTTGAGAACAACACCACAAATCAAAAATGAAATGTAGTTACTCCCTCTCAAAGTGAAACACATACATGACACCAGGTCCTCAAGCCTGCAACGGAAAAACAAGTTTTCAGGGCATTTTGAAAGAGTGTCAAAGTGGGGGAGGGCAATCTTGTTTCTGTATGGATGATATTCAACAGGAAGGGTGCCATCACAGAGAAGGTCTTTCTTCGTCACTCTAGATGGACCTCCTTAATAAAGGGGACTCATAACATTTCCTGTCTTTCAAAGTGGTGCATTGGGTAGATATCTTTGTAAAAGACAGTCCTTCAAATAATCGGGTTCCAGGCTGTGTATAAAGCATATGTAAACAACTGTCACCTCTACACAGATAGTCTAGATATTAAAACTGGAGGGAGACAATCAGACTTCAAATGAAGTTCCAATAGTACTTTTTCCAAAAGACATCTGGACTTCCTTGGTTTTTTTTTCCTCCTTTGAAAATATTTGCTTCTAAACCAAGAAGCTTCTTCGGTTTTTGAAAAAGTACCTTTGAGACAACCTTGATCTGAATGATTGAGAATGTTCATAGGTGTTCACAATGAGTTTCTGTAGGCCTGTTATGGGAAATATATATTTTTTCTTTAAGGAAACACTTGATATTGAAGAGGTTGGTAATCTAATAAGAAGCCAGCCTATTAATTTGGGTAACAATTCTATTCAATGGAAATAGAAATGTGAGATTCAAATAACCCCAAGTTTGGAAATAGCTGAAGACACATGAACAATTTTCTAAGATCTTTTATTTGTACGTTTGCAAATGGACCCCCTGCCAAAAATGGTGTATTGCAGAGAGATATTTTTTATCACTTTAGTTTCAGTATTTATACCCTTGTACAAATAATCCAATCCCCTTGGTCCAACCCCCGCAATCTGGCTATTCTGCCCCTTTGACTGAGTTCACATTCTTGGCAGTTACAACAGTCTAGGATGTAGATGCACCACTCCCAGGATGTTTATACTGTCTTAAGCAAAATGCCTCCACTATGAGCTAACCTGAGTATTTTCCCAGAACATTCCAATCTTGACATTTTTACTCAGTTTTGTTAGGAAAAACAAGTTATGTAACTATTGTTTTGTGCAAACCGAGTTCTATCCTGTCTCATATTCCCTAATATGGTTATTGGAGTACTGGGGACTTTCCAAACCATCATTGGTCACATAGACATTTTGGATCCCCTTCCTCTATGTTCAACAACATGTTTATCAGAACAGAACAGAAAAATAACTTTATATAAGCTATTAGCAAGATCATTTTAGGACATTCTTAGTGTGGACTAGGGTTACAATTGCTAACATGCTGATCAGATATAGTATTGATTATTTCAGGACAATACAAGTTATGAAAGTTTTGGGCTGATTCAGGTTATACAGAGGACAAACATAAAGTAACTCATGTTCACAGGCTAGCAATAAAATCATTCAGGAATAAACTGGTTAAATTCATTTCTCACAGAAAGAAAATGAAAATAATTCTTTATAGATGGCTTTTACTGAATAACATTAGGTGTTGTGTCTGGCTTTCGTATTAGTAAGGGCTAAATTATTGATTAAACACTTCACGCTAATCTCAGTTTTAAGCATTCCTAAGCAGTCTGATAAGTTTATTGATCAGATCTAACTGATTATGTGCCCATATAGTCATCAACAATTATCAGTATCTTTACCATAGTGCATATAAATGTCTGACATTATGGATTAGAGTGTGTAAGCACTAATTGATAGAGTTTACTTTTAATATGTTTGAGTCTTTCGATAGTTTTAACTTATTACACAAAAGAATTGTTTCCTTTTCTTTCTTTGGCTCCCATAGTTAAAAGGAAATAAAGTCAGGCAGATACAAGGATACAATTTAGCATTTTAAAAGTATAAGCTCGTAAATCCTTTGGCTAATCAATTTCTTGATTTTAAATGTATTTATTTATAATTCGTATTAATGCATAAGTCTGTAGAGGGAATCCTCAACTTATGACCAGTTGTTTAAGGACCGTTCCAATATACAATGGTAAAAAAGCAATTTATGGCCCATCCTTGAAGTTACAGCAACCAGCCCCTCCTGCAGTCATATGACTGCATTTTGGATGATTGGCAGTCAGTTCAAATTTATCAAAACCAACAAACAAACAAAAAAACATACGGGATCTTTCAGTGATGAAGATCATGCTTTCTTCACTACCTGTGTCCAATATTTTTCCAAGCTGTTAAAAGGAAGGGAATGATTGTGATTCCTTTTCAAAATTAATTTGAAGGCAGTCCTGTCAATATTCTAGATCTAAGGTGTGGAACCTCTGTTGGCTTAAAAAGCACACTGAGGCCCTTCCATCTCCACCACCAATCGTTTGCTGAACAGAAAGTTGAACTTTCTGTTGAAGATAATATTCAACGTTCATCAATTCTGAGTGCAGTTATAACAACCAGTACATACAGAAGATTCTCAGTCATCCAGGTCATGGTTGTCCCCAAGGTGCTTTTTCAAAAGGCAACTGGATTTTCTTTGTTTTTCCTTGAAGAGGTTTTGCTTCACATTCAAGATGCTTCTTCAGTTCTGACTGAATGGGGGAGAATGGAAGGATTTATATTTTTTGCAGTTGTTTGGTCATTAGCCCTCTTTCTGAGAGTCGTTGAGGACACTTGGAGGTTTATCTGTGCTCTTGGGGTCACCTGAATAGTGCAAATGGGTGTGGAGCCTTCTTGGAACTGCTGAAAGGGATGTGCTGTAAACAGGAGATGGATGGTGTCATATTTCTCCCCCTATGTTGACTCACCTCAGGGTCATCTGAATATTGCAATTAGGTGTGGATTCTTCGTAGACCTGCTGAAGTGACTGTTTTTTAAACAGAAGATAGGTGGTATCTTATCTCCTCCCCTATTGACGGAGGGCTGTCCAATCATAATGTAGATGGTCTCTTTGTTCCCTCTTTCAAACCAGAGGTCCTCTCTGTCCAAAATGTGGATTTTGCCATCTTCAAAAGAGTGACCTTTGCCTTTCAAATGCCATTCATTTCAAAAATTGCAGGAATATCTGAAAACTTCAGCAAGATTTTCAATCAATACATTATACATGTACGATGTACAATCATTAAATTCCGAAACTGTACTTGCTGTGGGGGGAATGGATCACGTGATTGCCATGCACGTGCAGCAGTGATGTATAATGACTTTGAGGAGAAACTACACAAAGTTTCAAAGTGCTATTTTCATTGAGTCCTGTGTTACAGGTGTTTTAGTTAGCAGGTACATTCGCACATTTATAAAATGAAGAAATATCGCCAACCGAAATCCATGGAATGTTGAATTTATGTTCTGTGAAGACAGTGCACCAGCTCACAGAGCTCTCGCAACACGCCAGTTTTTTGCCTGTAACCACATGGCTGTCATTCCTCATTCCCGTATTCACCAGATTTGACCCCCTGCAACTTCTTTCTGTTTCCAAAGATGAAATTGAAGCTGAAGGGTCACGGTTTTGGCATGGTGGAGGATACCCAACACGACTTGCAAAAGGTGTTTGACAGGCTTAAAGAATGCGACTACCAGGAGGCAAATTCCAAAAATAGAAGATGCGCTGGGATCGGTGTACAGCTGCCCAAGGGGATGGCAGCCAAATTTAAATCAGGTAATTTTATTTCAATTTATGGGACTAGTCTTGGAATTTAATGATCGCACCTTGTACACTTTAAACTCCAAAATAAGGCTGAAGCTGGTCCACTCTGAGACTCAAAACACCAGACACATACTGAGCAGTGTGATATATGCAATATGATGCAGTGAGACATGTAGTGATCTGTACATTGGAGAAACAAAGCAACCACTTCACAATTGCTTGGCACAACATAGGAGAACAAACCCCTCAGGACAAGATTTCGCAGTCCATCTCCATCCATCTGAAGCGACATGTCCAAGGAAAAACAAAGAAAGTCCAGTTTCCTTTTGAAAAATCACCTTCGGAACAACCAGTACATATTTCTAGTACAGACATCTCTTCAATCTGCAGAGTAACAAAATCTGGATACCATCTCTGTGTCTCACATGTTTTTTAGGAAAATCTGAGAAGTGATGTCTGGTAAGTTAAATTTCAGTAATCAAACTGCTTTGAAATTGGAAAGTGGTTTAAAAATGACCCATCTCCCTCCCGTTTTTTAAAAAAACTTGGAAAATAGAGGAGGAAGAATTACTTAAGACTTCTCCATTTCCTGCACTTTGACAAGCCAACATTTGTGTGATTTGCTTCCTTTCCAATACAATCTAAATCACTGTGGGGTTCGTGATGACAATACAAAAAAATAAGCAAGAGAGCAACATCAGAAATGCCTTCTAAATAATATTCCTCTGATGTTGAGATAAAGGCTTATTCTTTCCAATATTAGTAGCCCAAGAAGATCTATTCTCTAATCAAAATCTTGATTCTCGCTTGCCTTTTCTTGTCTTGGTGCTTGTCATCCACAAGCTGATTTTTTTTAAAAGTCTTCATTATCATAAAATAAAGACCTACACTTATTCACTTTTGTGCTTTTGAAATAGCAGTGCTAATGGTCTACCAGCATGGATCCAGTAAGTTCCATTGATTTGCTTCTCTCTGGTATATGCCTGCAAAGATAATGACTGGAAGTGCGTTTTTCTTTTCATATTTTTCCTACGACTCTTTTGAAGCCACCAGCAGATTATTGAAAAGAAAGCAAATGCAATGTAATACCTACATTTTACCAGAGACAAATAATGTTTGAATTGTGGGGAATAGGTAGGCATTTTGATGGGGGAGGCCACTGTGCCTGATTTAGCAAGGCATTCAATCCAAACTCCATGCTGTTCGACACCAATCTTCTGGTGTCCTGGGAAGACCAATCATTGTTCTGAAAGAAAGAAGCAATCCCAAATAAGGCACTCAAAAAGACGCAGCGCCTCGCCTGTCACGGATGATGATGAGGTTGATGGTTGGTGATGTGTGGTAGAGCTGTGGGGACTGATTAATGATCATCTCAGACTCTAATAGCTTCATCTTGAGCTGGCCCCTGCAAAACTACAGCAAAGGTGATGGATGTTCATCTGTGCTGAGCACCATCATGGGTTATACTTGACACACATCCAAGGGAATAATCAATAATAATCAATATTCCCCAATGGTGCAATTAGACCGGCCAGCAGCAGACAATCACCTTATAAAGTAAATATTGAAAAATCATTAAGGTACACCGTGCTCTTTATGAAAATATTATATAGCATTGAAATGGAATTTTGGACACTGCCACCTAGCATTTTTCAGCATAACAGAGTAACCGAGTTGGAAGGGACCTTGAAGGTCTTCTAATCTAACTCTCTGCTCAAGCAGGAGACCCTATACCATTTCAGACAAATGATTGTCTAATCTCTCCTTAGAGGCTTTCAGTGTTGGAGAATCTACAACTTCTGAAGATAAACTGATCAATTGTTCTCACTGTCAGGAAGTTTCTCCTTAGTTCTAGGTTGCTTCTCTCCTTGATTAATTTCCATCAGTTGATTCCTATCTTGCCTCCAGGTGCTTTGGAGAATAGTTTGACTCCTTCTTCTTTGTGGTAGCCCCTTAGATATTGGAGCACTGCTATCCTGTCACCCCTAGTTCTTCTTTTCATTAAACTAGACATAGCTGTCCTGACTACTCTCGTTATAATGGCTGTGTCTAAAAGCAGCACATATTCATTTCAATCTTTTAGAAGGTGGAACAAAGCCCATTTTGTCCGATTCACCTCCTTTGCAATTCTGCAAAATAATTTCCTGGTGCTCCATTCTCTTGCAATGGACATTCTTGTCTGATTCTGTCTCTGGCTGTTGTCTCTCTCCTATTCCCTAAAGCATTTCAAGCTAGTTTAAGTGCTTGATTTTAAGTCGGCATTCTAACTTTCTGTTATACTGCTCTGCATTTGACTAGAAAATGCTTCAAGCATATTCTGTATTAATTATTATTATTGTTCATCGCACAGCCTGCCAGATATTCAGAATGGATTTGGCATCTTTGTCTACCTATCCAGTCCTTACCAAGGACCTGCAATAGGTAGTTGTGGATGTTTGATGGTGTTACAGATATGTCGCAATATAGAAACTTTCCTCCATTAAAGCTGCTTTTTGCAATTGACTGATGACGGATTTGTCCCCTACTGCCAACTCCCCCTGGCTTGTCCCTACATTCTGAGTTACTTCAGGCAAGGGTTTGATTTCTTTGCCCTGGGTAAACCTTTGCAGTTCTTCCAATTCTGCTTCTGTGAATACTTTATTTCACATTATAAACCAATGTTGATTTGCTAGCCTCTGTTCTGATATTTCTGATTCTGGATGTTGTTCTTTCCAGAACAGGTGCATTCATTTCAAAAATCCTTTTCTTGTTGAAATTGATTTGTAATAACAGATCATTATTTTTTTGTTTTCAAACACAGTATATTTACGATGGGTAAACACCTTTTCTTCCAGTAGTACTGCAGCTGCTGGCCCTGCAGCTGCAGAACTACTGGGCCAACAGTCCAGGATCATGTAGCCCATTTTTCACCAGATATCCAGAAACACCAACATCTGGTGTGGACCTTGTTAACCCAGGCAACATCCGAGCTGGTATAGCTTTCAGAAATTTATGTCTCACTATATTTTTTATGAGAGAGACACTCTTTGTCTGACTCCTCTGATGAGACCTTTCCAGGATTGTTGAACCTCTGGCATAGCTCTCATCTTCCTCAGAGTACACAAGCCCCACAACCACATCAAGGTAGTGCTTCATTGGGGAAGAAGAAGAAGGAGAAGGAGAAGGAGAAGGAGAAGGAGAAGGAGAAGGAGAAGGCATACAAATGCATATATATATATAATTCAATACTGTTCTATGTATTTTGAGGACATCAAGAAGATTTCGGTGTGCTTTGGAAATTATGTTTAAAAGTTGAAATGGTTATTCTTTGGAAATCTCACCCTTTGAACTACACTATTTCAGACTTTAGATCAGTTCTGGTTGTAAGATCAGGCAGTGGATGGAAAAGGCCAGATACTTCATCTCGGTAAGAACATTTATTCAATGGTAACTCTAACCAACACACACTCACAAACTCTTTTACATTTCCATCTTAAATACTGACACTTCAATTTTGTTTAAACCAATCAATGCGAAGGAGCCGGGTAGTCTACAGTCACCAGAGTGGGGGCAGGGGGGAGGAAACCAGCAGCTGCTAATTGTTTCCTCTGGCAGAAACTGCCGGCTCCAGGATCCTACAACCCTCCCCATCTAGATGAACTCGTTCAATTACAGACGTACTCATTTAGAGAGGATGGGTGTTTACATTGCCTGGCAGACCTGCGCAGTTCATTTTCCATTGCTGCTGTAGCCTGGGTAGGTGGACCTGTCATTGACTCCGTGGCTTCTGACAGAAGTTCCTGTAAGGGCCCTATCTCCCAAGAAGATGAGGATTCTTCATTCAGTGCACTTCACTGGAGGGTGGCCCATTCTGGTAAGTCTTCCAGATCTTCAGTGGCGATGTTCCCTGGGGGATGGAGTAATTATAGGATTACTATTGGGCTGGGGTATGACTGTCATTGTAAGAGGTAGGCCCCATCTGATTTGGTTGGTGTGTTGATGCCAGATTCTTCCATCAGTTAATTTTATAGAGAAGAAACATGACCACAAAATTGCCTCAGTCTGTCCGAGTGCCCATTTTGGTCCTGCTGCATAATTTCTGGCCAGACCCAATCTTTTTCTTTCCAATTACTCCCTAACTCAGTTTTGACTATGACTTTAGCTGGGGCATAATCCGGATGAAGCCGATCTAATACAGATCTAATATTTCATCCAAAAAAAAGCTCTGCTGGGCTTTTCTTGGTTAATTTTCTCCGCGTAATATGTTGCCATGTTAAAAATGCATCAATGCAATTTCACCAATTCCCTGACCCGAGCCTTCTTAAAGTTTCTTTTGCTGACTGGACTGCCTAGTCAGCAGTCCGGTCAGCAATTAATGCATGGTGCAATTAATGCATGGCAGATCCCTTGCGATGCCAAGTATCCCTCAAACTGACTAGCAGTGAATGGCGACCCATTATCAACAACTACTAAATCTGGCAGTCCATGAGTGATAAATAGCATTTAGAGTGTTTTTATAACTGTTGCTGCAGTTGTGTCCTTCATTAGTTTTACCTCAAGCCATTTTGAGTAAACGTCAGCTATAATTCAGAAGGTCTGGCCATGGAATGGGCCAGCAAAATCTAAATGTAGCCTAGACCAGGGACCCTTGAATGTTCCTATGATTGAGGTGGTAATTTTGGGGCAGCTGGCCTGGAGTGTTGGCAGACTGAATAAGCTGTCACAATCTGCTCGATCTCAGCATCCATTTTTGGCCACCAGACAAAGCTCCTGGCTAAAGCCTTCATTCTGGCCATTATTGGGTGGCATTCATATAAGGTTTTCAATATTTGCTTTTGAAGTTGGGTCAGAATTATGACTCTATCACCCCATAACAAACAGTCATTTTGCACTGCACGTTGGTTTCTCTGGGTTACAAATGGTTTGAATTTTTCCAATACTGATCCTTTTGGCCACCCACTTTTCACTCAGCTCATAATTTGCTGCAGTATTGGGTCCTTAAGTGAGCAAGCGGCAACTTCAGCCGAGGTAATTAATGAAGTGCCTAGACAGTCGACGAGCAATCTGGGGGGGGGTCGAACTTGAGCTCAGCATGACAGGCATGCAGTGGGCAACAGCTCAGAGTGTCAGTGTGGCCAACCACTGGAACCAGGTGGTGAACCAGGCAGTAGGAATAGGGAGTCAGAATAATGGATCAGTGTGTAAGCGGGGGAGACAAAGCAGGAGGCATGGGCTTGTCCCCAGCTAGCATTCCCAAGATGGGCTCATGGTCAGTAACCAAGGCAAAGTGCCTTCCAAAAAGGTATTTGTCAAAACATTAGACAGCTGACACCAGGTCAAGAGTCTCTTTGTCCAGCTGACTTTCCGCTGATGATACAATTCTAGAATAAAAAGCCACAGGGGCCTCGGTGCCTTTGGGGAAGGTGTGACTGAGCACTGCTCCAATACAAAAATGAGAGGCATTGCATGTTAACACTAGCGGTAGGGTAGTATTATAGCGGATAAGAAATTGGTCGCTAGACAACAACTGTTTGACTTTTAGGAAAGGGGTGTTTTCTCGTTCTCCCCAAACCCAGGAACTCTTTTTTGACAATAGCCTGTGTAACGGGTCAGTCATGGTGGTCTTGTTTCTAAGGAAACTATGATAAAAATTTAAAAGCTCAAGAAAGGATTGCAATTCGGTTTTGTTAGACAGGGTTGGAGCTTGTTTGATAGTGCCCACCTTCTCACTAGTGGAGTGAATGCCTTTACCACCCACTTTAAAACCCAAGAATTCAACTTCATGGACTTCAGTTTGACATTTGTCCTTATGCAATTTAAGACCAGCAGTTTTAAATGTTTGAAAAACCATTCATAATCTAGGAAGCAGTTGAAGCTTGTCCTCAGCAGTGACCAATATATCATCAAAATAAGGCACAACCCCAGGAATCTTGTGTAGCAATCTTTTCATAATACTCTGAAAGATTCCTGGGACCACGCTTCTTCCAAACTGTAACCTTGTAACTTTGAAGGCACCATGGTGAGTGACAGTTATTTGTACCTCAGCTGTGGTGCTATCAATGGGAAGCTGCTGATATGACTGAGCTAACTTGACAAAAATCTTCCCGGAACCGAGGAAATGAAGCAAATGTTGAATGACTGGGACAAAGCAAGCATTTTGCTGCAAGGCTCAGTTAATAGTATATTTATAATCTGCACAAATGCAGATTGACCCATCTTTTTTAACCAGTGTTACTATCGGAGTTTCTCAATGAGCATGGTCGGTTGGTACTAAGATGCCTTGAGCGATTAGCTTATCTAAGATAATTAAGACCCAACAAACTTGGAAGCCGTCCCCCAACAACAGTCATAGGCAGTTTGCCTGCAAATTGATGGTACTTAACAGGAATCATAATGCAACCCCAGACCAGCAATCTATTTCCCTGATAGTCACTGATTTTGAGTACTTTCTGCTGTAGCTCTTCCTTTTTAAGATTAGGTAAAGCTCTCTTTAAATCAGCCCATGCCATAATGGAAATCTGAAACCCCGAGTCCATCTTCATTTGGCAGGGAACATTGCCTATGGTCACAGTGGTGGTGATCTTCTTTTTGTCTTTGCAAAGATTGCTGCCAATTTTAATCTGGAAAGTGTCTGAGATTCAGGTTGGATTTTTAGCCTTCTATGGTTGTTTTGCATCTTTGTTGCTTTTGGGTAACCTTTGCCTGGGGGATTCCACTTGTAGAGTAAGGTCTGTAGGCAGTGTTGCATGGCAAGCTTTGGCAAGGTGGCTTTTTTTCTCGCAGCGATTGCAAATTGCTTCTCAAAAACAGTAGGTTGCTCAAGGGTGCTGCCCACCACAGTTGGCACATCTGTGTTTTGTCTCATTTTGGTTTCTGATTGTCTGATAGACTTTGCTCTGATCCTCCTCGCTGTTTTCCTCATCTTCCTCGCACATGCCTTGGTGCACTGTTGTCTTAGCAGCCAGGGCTCCTGCTATTTTCTGTAATGACTCAGAGGCGTTTGATAATGATTCAGCCGCCCTGGCTTCATCAAGTGCAATTTGTAGTGTGAGGTTTGTATTGGCCAACAAATGCCT
>JANHFO010004204.1:303890-316029 GCA_032468095.1 Pareas carinatus
GGGTTTGGTGTATTTATATGCATATATATATAGCTGTTTATACCTATATGTTTATATGGTATGTTTTATACTTATACTTGTTTTCTCATACATGCTTGACAAAACAAAACAAAACAAAACAATCTCTGAAAGATATCTTTTTCCTTGAAGCTGAAGCTTCTCCCATATCAATTCTTGATTCCTTCCTGGTTAAGAAATCCTTTTTTCTTCTGATGTTGATTCTTAATTTTATAGACTTAAGCAAAACTGAACAATGGACCTTCAGAATTCCTAGAATGTTTGACTAGGGTATTCATGACAAAATGTGTCATAGTCTTAATTTAGAGAAAAATTACATGGATGTGACCAGAAGAATCCTTGGAAGAAACCAATTTCTATAAAACTCTTTTCCATTTCCATTTAAATGAGAGATTTCAATCAAGGAAGTGCTTCCAAATTTGTCTCAAAATGTAGGCAACATTTGCTGTTAAGACAGCAAATAAAATTATTCCCAGAGTCGTAGACTCTTCCTTCACAGTTTCCTACATCAAGTCTTTTAAAACTTTCTTTCTTGAAAATACCATGCTATGTTAACTTGTCCCCTGAGAAACACTAAACATCTGCTGTGGCTATCCCACACACCGCAGAGAATTTTGTGCACAAGGATGCACACTCAATTCAGATGTAACACTGGCACTTTTCATGTTTAAGAATTCTGGAAAAGTTTACTAAAGACTTTGGACAGATGCTGATCTTACAGTTTACTAAATCCTTCCCTCATCCTCCAACTTTCCATGTTCTCTAGAAATCTTCTCTAGCACACACTACAAGTCTTCAATTATTTCTACAAAGAAACATTGTGTCTGAACGAATAAGGATCTATGAATATCTTTCAAATTGGTGTCATATGTTTTTAATAACAAGTTTTAATAGTAAATAGCAAGAGGAATAGCACTTAGACTTATATATCGCCTCATAGTGCTTTGCAACCTTCTCTAATTGGTTTTCAGAGTCAGTATTTTGCACTCAACAATCTGAGTCATCATTTTACCAATTTCAGAAGGATGGAAGACTGAGTCAACCGTAAGCCCATAAAAGCATTAAGGATGGGAGAGAATTGATGTATCTGAGAAAATACTGCTATTTAAGTTCTCACACAATGGAGAACTTGACAGAATATTATGTGATTATGTGAATATTTCCTTTAGATAAAAGATTCATATTGTATCGATGAAAAATTTCATGCAAGTGATGAATCAGGAAGGTGAATGTTTTAGTCATTTGAGACAGACTTTTCCAAGAATGGCTGATTCCATGATTAAGGAAGCTATTTTTGTTAGTCCAAGTTCAGATATATCATAAAAGACAAGCAGTTGAAAGATCTGTTAGTGGGATCAGAGAAAATCATCTGGAATGCATTCAAGGATGTCCTTGAGAATTTTCAAATTACATTCCACTGGTTGACAAATGTCTCACAGAATCAATGCAATATATCACTGAGGATACATTTTTCTGCATATACTTTCCCCCAAATCTAGGTGAAGTCAGTGATGAACATGATGAAAGATTTCAAAAGGACATTGCCACAATGGAAAAATGGTATCAGAGCATGAGGAACCCATCAACGTTGGCTGACTGTTCTTGGACACTGCAATGAGATGCATTGGACACTGAGTACAGATGAAAATCAGCAGCAAAACACTTTTAGCCCTGTTGAATTCATGTAGTGTGTTGGAAACTTTATGTGATTAAATACATTACAGTCCTTAAAAGTAAATTTAACATTTCTCAAGATTTCTAAGTGATTCCACTGTGGTGGTGCAGTGCTTAGAATGCAGTATTGAAGCCAAATTCTGCTCGCAGCCAGCAGTTTGATCCTGACCAGCTCAAGGTTGATTTAGCCCTCCACCCTTCTGAGGTTGGTAAAATGAGGACCCAGACTGTTGGGGACAAGATGTTGACTCTGTAAACCGCTTAGAGCAGAGTTCCCCAACCTTTTCTGGTTTTGTGGACTGGTGGGGGAGGGGGGATTAGGAGTTGGTTCAGCATGAACAGCAGACTCGCACAAGTGGGGATGCATGTGCACATTCACTCATCCACTACTTGAGTGAGTGAGGATGCACACGCATGCATTGGAACCTTTCAATTCCACAGTCTGGTTCCAAGTTGCTCAAGGCCCAGTAGAGAACTGTGGCCCAAGGGTTGGTTACCTTTGGCTTAGAGAGGGTTGTAAAGCACTGTGAAGTGGTATATAACTCTAAGTGCTACTGTTGCTGCTATTCAGTCATTTTAAAATTATATTTGTAAGGTTTTTTTTTAAATGAGGCAAAACACCTGTTTTTTTTCCTGAATACAAAAGGGAGCCAACTGCTTCGTCTGTATTCAGAAAAAAGCCAGGTGTCTTGCCTAATTAAAAAAAAGCCTGAGAGATTCCCCGGTACAAGCCAACAAAGAGACGGAGAACCTGTGGTTCAGTGGCTAAGACCTTAGCCTCACATATCATCCAGCCCAGGTTCGAATCCCATCAAAGGGTCTGCCTCACTGATGAAAGCTAATAAGCTAGAAATGGCCATCTGAGACTCCCTTTCTTTCTTTGCCAACTTGTAAAACTTCTCGCTGTAATATATATATATGTGTGTGTGTGTGTGTGTTCAGTTTGAAGAAGTCTATCAAAATCATCAAAGGTTTTTCAGAAATCAAGACTTTTGAAGAAAATTGTTGTCCAGACCTAAAAGGATAATATCTATCTCCCCCACCCACCCATTTCTCAGACCTCCTTGCAATGAAATATTGTAATTGAATATTAAGCATTCTGACCGAGTTCATTTTAAAAATGCTCTCTGAGTTCATTTTAAAAATGGTCTGGCACAGACTGAATGGAAATGCTCTCACACGTTTCTTAAATTCTTATTGGAATAATGGCCCACCAGCTTTCTCATTACTGCAACTTTTAAAACTAGCCCTTTATGACCCCTTTTTACTTGAGGAAGCTGCTCTCTCTTTTTTCAGTTTCACTGATGGGGTTGTCTGCACTAGAAGCCACACACTATTTGCCTGTCACAATCAATAATGATTCTCCGGGAATAAATTAATTTTCTGACACAGAAGTCCAGCCACTTTGATGTGATCAGCTGCTGACACTGATTGTCAGATGGAAAACAGATGCTTTGGCAGCCTGAAAAAAAGTAATAATTACTGGATAAAGTGAGTCATAAATGTCAACATGTCCCTTCAAATATTAAATTAATGCAAATGAACAAGGCTAAAACTTGTTCCAACATTCAAGAAAGGCATTAAATACAGATGAGAAGATCTGGACATCATTTTGAATAATAGCTCGTCTTTTCTTTTATGGCACAAAGAAAAGAGTTTAGAAGTTGGGCATGTAGCAGATGGTCCAAAGTGGTCACAATGAATGCTGAATTTTAAATGATGTGATGAGAGAATAAAATAAAAAGAACTGACTTGCTTTTCTCTTTTAATGACCCTTTTAATTATTCCTTGCATTTGGGTGGAGTCAGGGCAACTGAATGGAGCTGGTCATTTACTGGATGGATGCCCTTCCTGACACCTACATGAAGTTCGCAGCAGATATTTATTTTATTTTTATTTATATATTTATTTATTTTATTATATTTATATACTGCCCTTCTCCTAGTGGATTCAGGGCAGTGTACAGCCAGATGAAAACAACAGACAAACCATACAAAAAATTGAGAATCAATTAAAATAATTAAATGAAGGCCGTAATTTAAAATCCAATGTAAAATCAGTTTAAGCCAAAATTAAAAACCCATTTAAAATAATAAAGGGGCAGGGGGTTATGACAACCTGGCCTGCCTGAACAAGTGCGTTTGTTAGGCATGGCGAAACACATGGAAGTCTGATATCGTATGTATCTCAGGTATTTGTTCTTTGAGCTTGGAGAGAGAAAAATATCTGTCATTACCTAGGATTGAACTCCTGATTGTGAGGTGAGAGTTCTATCTCCAAGCTACCATGTTGCTTCAAAGAGGTGACTCATTTATTTATTTATTTCAAGTCTATGTTCCTCTGTCCCATGTATTTCTGAACTAAACAGTGGGAACACTTAATTCTGAAATAGGGGATACTGCAACTTTGAGTTAACTCTTAGCATGGTCATGCAACCACGCTGTAATCTAGAAGTCATTTAGGCTATTCCTTGGTTAGTCAAGTGCTTCATCTTCTGTTCCATGTAATAGTATCTGCATCTACACCAGAATAAGGAATAGCTTTATAGGTTGATTTACACAGCTGTGCATGGCCAGAAAATTTGTGAGTATTGTTATTGTTTTATGTTTCAGCCTAAATGGCAGCCTGTCTTAATATATGTTGGTCTAATAACCTACCCAAGCCAAAGTTGCAAATCTCTGAGTAATGTAAGCAGCAAATACAAATGAAAAAAAGAGGAGGAAGAGGAAAAGGAGAAGGAAATGGACTGAATATCACAATAACATTCTCTAAAAAGCAAATAAACAAAAATCAGGATAAAGTAGGCATCTTAATAGTTGGGGCCATAGCATCGCTGAATTGCCAATTTAAGTAGTTTTTGGAATGTCATTTGGGGTCCACGTGGTAGATAGTTTTACACAAATGGGGAGCTATCAGAGAGGTTGTCTGTTGTCTCACTCACACTCCATGGAGCTCTTGAAAGTGGAAAGAGACTTTCAACAAACCAGATCTAGATATCCAGATAAGAAGAGTAGATTCAAATCAAGCCAGGAATGAAAGGTTAAGATTAACACAGGGCAGGCAAACTCCATCCATTCTTGCTGACATTTTCTTGACCAGTTTAATTTAATTTAATTTTAATTTTATTGAATTTATATACCGCCCTACTCCTGATGGACTCAGGGCAGTGAACAGCCATTAAAATACATACATACAAAATCTAAAACCAGAATAAAATAAAATATTATATAAAGGCCAATAATAATTAAAAAATATTAAAATTTAAAAATCTAAACCCCAAGAATTATAATTAAAAGCCAAATCCCAATGAGGGGAAGATGGGAAACTAGGACAGCCCGGCCTGAACAAATTGATGGGTTTTGAGGGCATGATGAAATACACGGAGGTCAGGAATCGTACGTATCACCGGGGGGAGTTCATTCCACATGGTAGGAGCAGGCAGAGAGAAGGCTCTCCCTCTGGGTGTTGCCAGCCAACATTGTTTGGCTGATGGCACCCGGATGCGGCCCTCTCTCTCTTCCCATCAGCCCAAAGAAGGCTTCAGTTCAGTCATCCAGGAAGAGTGTTCTTGCATTAGCAGTGAAAAGCAACATGGCAACAACCTGATGGTTGCAAAATGAGACAACTAATGGAAACAAACAAGCAGCCCACGCCATTCTTGGTTTTCTGCACAATTGAAAATGAAATGACTGTCCTGTTAGAAAGGACATTCTGGATGAAAAGCACCAAATTTTCCCTTCAAATAAGGACAGCATATATATAAACATCCCCTTTAATGCGAGGATCCTGATATCTACCTTGTAGGTACTCTCATCTAGCATTCCTTAAATTTCAGTTGGAATGGCTATTTGTGCAGCAGGTATAGCTGGGAACAAAACGCCTGGGTGATTTATTTGTGAAATAATATTTACTAAACTAAAAACAAGCAAATATTTCTTCGTGTGTCTTTCTTTTCTTTCATTTCTATCTTGCTTCCCATTGCCTAATAGTCTAGGCATGATCCAAACTAATTGAAATACAGTCAATCTGCAGTTGTATGTGTATTTACTTGGAAGCAAATTTCTAACCACACATATATAATTTTCAATTACAGAAAGAAATGGTCTGGACCGCGGTCCTCTCCTGCGGAAGCTAAGACAAGTCATTATTATCTTGTTTGTTTGTTTCTATTGCCAATTCAAATCAGCCGCACTGAAGAACTACAACACAGATTTCATTTTGCACAAAGTACTCAGATCCACTTAAGCAGAACTTCAGCAGAGCATGGACAGCAACAGGAAATTGAATTTCTTGGCATCTGTCATTCTTTTGGAAGAAAAACACAGAGAACCAGTTTCATGTCTAGTGCAGCATATTTCAATCTTGGCAATTTTAAGATGGGTGAAGTTCAAACCCCAGCACTGTCCAGTCAGCATGAAATTGAAGTCCACCCATGCTAATCTTGCCGGCATTGAGAATCAATGACCTAGTGGTTAAGGCTAAAAACCAGGAGACTGTGAGTTCTAGTGCTGCCTAAGGCACGAAAGCCAGTTGGATAACTTTGAGCCAATTATTCTCTCTCAGCCCAATCTACCGCACAGGGTTGTTTTCTTAGGAAAAATTGGAGGAGGAAGGAACATTAAGAATGTTTACCACCTTGAGTTGTTTATTAAAAAAAATAAGAAAGGCAGAATAAAAATATCGAATTTGTGGAAGTTTAAATCTGAGTATAGTTGGAAAAACTAAGTACAAACAAGGTAGTTTTAAGTGTACATCCTAGAATAGTGATGACGAACCTATGGCACACGTGTCAGAGTGAACACACAGAGCCCTCTCTCTTGAACGTGAGCCAAGTTGCCCCAGCATCACCCCAGAGCTGAGCATACTCAGAAAGAGAGTAGTGATGTCGAGTGATGACATCACAGGGTCCTGGGCATGCTCAGAAAAAGAGTAGTGGTGCCAGGTGATGACATCACAATCCGCGACTCATTAGCCATGACTCGGTCTCTAAAAGGTTCGCCATCACTGTCCTAGAATATTGAATGAGGACAAATATATTTCGGGAATACAATATTCTTTTTAGAAAATAATCATGGTTTTGTAGATTTATTGTAAAACTGTACAAATTCTGGGTCTATTGAGAAAACCCACATCCAAAATGTGTATAAATGCATTTTAATATAGACAATATTATTGTTATGTTGTCATTGTTAACTCCTACAATTCTGAGTCAACTGGAGCAATGTGTTGGTACCTAAACACATTAATAAACACAAATAGAATAGACTTTTAAAAACCTGGATTCTGGAATATGTAGGTTATCAGCCAAGCAATCATATACCAAACTGCTATAGACAGCATCTAATCAGCTGCACAGATTCCTATTTAAGAGACAACTGTATTTGAAAAATGATTGTCTTGTTCATTAAGATAGCCAAGTCTACCTAGAATATATGTGATCAACCATAATAATCCCATTAAAATGTTTTGATGGAATGAAGATGCATTTCTGATAAAAAAAATAATCCATTTTTTCTCATCCCATATATTTATGGATAGAGTAGCTATTATATCCTTTTCCTAAAGTTTTTTTTTATGTGTGAGGAAACGCTTTCACACACACATATCAAGACCTACACATGCAAAGAACAACTCCCACACGCCTAATTGTTATTGCACAAATAAATATAGAGGAGAATATGGTTGTGTTATTTGTGTGATTACATTTTTAATTCTTCTCACTTTCTCCAGGTGTTCTTGTGTCTGACTCCTCATACACATGCCCACAAGATGGTATTTTGCATTTGAAATTTCATTCTGGGAAATGATATAGAACCTTTTAAATGCAGGACTTTGCTAATCCCATCAAGGATCCTTTACGTCTGGGTGGAGAAAAAGAGAGAGAATGTGATAAGTAAGTTTGTATTTTATTTTTTTATATAACAGAAAAGAAGAAACCACCTCCAACACACCATCAACAAGTTCAGAGGAAATATGACCAGGGAATTGAGAGCCGTTTCCACAAATTTTACAATCAAAATAAGCAATTTGTACACACATCATTTCAAATCTTATATCCACAGTTTACACATATAAATCATCCTAATTCTTTATTTCTTGTCTTTTCTTCTTTTATATCTCTCCTCCCTTCATTCCCTCCTCTGACTTCCCTTCCTTTCTAATTCCTTCCTTCTCTCCCTTCTCTCCCTCCTTCCTCCAACTCCCCTACTCTTTCCTTTTTCCTCTCCTCCCTCTCCACTTTCCTCTTACCCTCTTTCTACCTTCCTTCTTCCTCTCTTCCTTATCATATACTTTCTACTTTAACCATCTATTGTTTTTTTCTTCTCTGCTTTTCTTCTTCAACCTCCTGTTCTTTTTCTTCTTCCATTCTTCTTTAAATCAACTTTGTTAACATTCAGTCTCTCTATCCAATTACAATTACTCTTCCCACCACTCTCTCTTTGCATTTGTTCCATATCTACCACCTTTAATATTAAATTTTGTCCTTTTCCTTACAATTTCCCTTTTCCAATTTTATCAATTAAAAACCTTCTCAACTACACACTTACCATTTTATACAATTCTTAATTTAATTTTTAAATCCATGTGAGTAATATATTATCTTCATTTAACATGTACCCTTTAAATCAAAAACCAAATCATTATAATAACCAAAATTTCAACTTTGTATTTTCCAAAACTTTTAGCACCACTATTTTTAAATTTATCATTTTATACAATTCTTAATCTAATTTTAAATTTTAAATAACTAATATATTTCCCTCTTTATCATCACAAAATCCATCAATAATTATTAACCACTGCCATTTTTCATCTATCATAGCCTTTTAACTTTCCTTTTTGTCATCGTCCATCATTCCTTTTCATATTAAAGTATCTTTTCCCTAACCTGTTCTAACAAATAAATCTTCCTCAAACACTCTTTGTTTTGATAAACTTTCCCTTATTCAAATTCTCTTTCCTTTTAACCTTCTTTCCTATACTGCCTATTTTTCCACTTCTTTCCCTCACTCCTTTCTATTTGATTAGTCCTTTTTTTTGCAGGGATCCCTCTCTAATCTCCATTCTAGTATTCTGTTTACATCCTTTAAGGTCCAAATTATCATAGTACATTCTTTTTTTCATTTTATTAACAGAACAACTCCTTTCCTCCATCTTCTTACTTCTTACCCTCATTGTCTCTTTTTTAGCCCTCTCTGTTTTTTATTCTTCTTCCTTAGTTTTTTCCTCCTTCTCTTTAACTCTGGTGTCTTTTCCATTTCTGAAATTTCCTTCTTAATCTTCAATTCTCTTCCTGTGCTTTAAACATTCCTTCTATCTTTATCAGAAATTAATCATTTGGGGCATCAAACTTGAACTTAAACATTGTTTTCGCTCTTTCACCACTTCCTGTATTAATTCCATTTTATCCATTTTTCTTTTATATTTATTTTCCCCTCCAAATCCTAAATCCAGATTTATTGTTCCAAATTTAAATAATTCAATCCCAAAGTCCAAGTCTTTAAATACTTCTTTGTTACTTCAAACACATCAGTTTATAATTCCCGAAAGTTCTCATTTTAAAGCTTCAAATTTTAAATGGCCAAATCTTAAATTTCAAGTCTTAAAATGTTTTCTTTTCTTTTTTTCCACTTCATGCCAATTTGTAATCCACAGCTTGTTCCTTGTCATTATCCGAAATCTTGATTTCCCTTTATATTTCATTCGCTACTTTTTAAACTTTTTCAGGAAGCAATCATTTAATTACTATTATAGTCATCCCAATATTCTTTACTTGTGGAGTGTAGTAATATTATATTGTTAAGAAATCTCACTGATGGGTTGTTTTCTTTATCTTCTTGCTTCTGTTTGGTGTTGGTTTTTGTGTTCCTTTCTCCTCTTTAATGGCATCACCCATGTGAATGCCTTTTCTCCCATTGGAGAAAAGGAGTGAAATAGGTCCTGTTCATGCTGGTCGCCGCTTGGCACCTTGTTCCTGCTCAACATCCCTCTTCAACCACCCCTCAGGGCGATCTTGGGCACTAAATGTGCCCCCAAAATAGGAGAAAAGCAGAATTTTGGCAAGAGCCCTGGCTGCCTCGTCCTCATCGAAGGAGACCATGGCTCATCTGGTCCAGGGACTGGGGGTTGGGGATCCCCACTTCAAACCAATTAGAGAATGCTATAAAGCAGTGTGAAGCAGTACATAAGTCTAAATGCTATTGCTATATTATTCCTGAACATTATTATTAATCTCTCCCCATTCCTTTCTTCATTCATAACTTCTGCTTCATTATCAGCCTTGATATTGTCCACCATTTTGTTGATGAAACTTTTTTCCCCACAAAGAGGTTAATTTGAACTGGTGACCAGGTCTCAATGAACATTATACCCCAGCTTGGTCTATTGACAGGTCCCAAAACAAATCCTTTCACCAAGAAATTCAAGAAGGAAACGGTTTATAAGTTTTCCATCCAATCCAGCTTTCATTTGAATAGCTAAACAATAAATATGAATACATTAAACAATAATCCATAGCAGTCAATATGACTGATTTGGTGGCCTTTGCTGATTGGGATAACTCAAATATATATTAAAGATATGTTGAGGATAAAGTCATAACTCATCTATTGTATATAATGGATTAAACACCTAGGGTGATCATTTAGCATCTAAATTAGTATTTTTAGCTTGACTACTACCAGCAATAGCTTCAGTCCCCTCCTCTAATTGTTATTGCTTGACAGTCAGGCATCAATTCCTCTGTTAACACTTTCATTTATCTTGTTAGTGCCTTGTTACTTCAACCTGGCATGGTTGAGAATTTCCAATGCCTGCTTGCTTTAACTGTCTGTGCATTAGTGTTTATTTAAAATATTGAATGCATGTGTGTTAAAAATTCTACCCCCCGGACTCTTCAATATTTCTTCTACATCATCTAATGGTTGTTAGATTGAGCAGAAATGATTATCTGTGGGAACTTTAGGAAGACACTGTAGTAATTTTGTGGATGAATTTGAGGGGAGCTCTTTTTATACCGATGCTTTAAAAACTAGCAGAGTCTTAATGCTTCCATTATTCAACAAATCCCTCACAATGCTTTTTAACCATTTGCTATTTTAGGTGACACATTTTTATTAAGAAACAATAAACTCATTCTATATTTCATGACAAGTATCATATCAAGTAATTTGTATGTTCAGAAAGATACGAAAGGAAATCAAATTCTAGGACATAAATTCTTATCTTCTTCTTGCTGTTGCATTGTTCCATTTTTAGCAATTCATAGGCTCAACTTTCATCAAAAAGCATAATATAAAAGTAAACTGTATGTCCAGGTCTAGTAGATACCGAAGTCTGCCATCCTCATGCACAGCTTCCTGATTTTATCTGTTCTCAATAGAATCTTTGTTCCACGCTTGGCTATCTGTCTGATTTCATTAATTTTCTACTTCATGTCAGCAATATGATTAAGAATGACTTTAAAAGCTGGGGAGAGGAAAGGAATACTGCTTTGAGTTTTGGTTTTTTTGAAGAAGTAATGTAGGTAGTCCTTGATTTATGACCTTATGTTCATAAATTTAGGTTTCTGAACCTAAAATTTCCGTGGCTAAGTGAAACAATTGTTAAATGAGTTTTGCTCAATTTTACATCTTTTCTTGACACCATTCTTAAGTGAATCCCTGCAGTGGTTAAGTTAGTAACAGTTGCCGGAAGCCACTGCCCAGCGAGCGAGGAGAGAGGCAGAGGAAGAGGAGACGAAATGGCAGAGAGAAGGATGGGCCTGTTCCACAAACTAAGTGTGGTAGCCGAAATGCTGTCTTTCAGGATTCTTGGGATACAGAGTCTTCCAACAGTGAGGGTGGCAGTACCAGCAGTTATAACAGCAGCAGCAGCAACAATAACATAAGCGGGCCTGACAGAGCTACTGGGACAGAAACCAGCTTACCCCAGATAAGTCATGTGACGCCTCCTCAGTATTTCCATGAGCAGTCTGCCCTATGCCAAGGTTCCTACTTCCGCATTAACCATATCTTGATGGAGGCACGCTTCCACAGATTACAGAACCGGGGCCGTTCTCCAACATGATGATCCTAGCAGCTCTCTGCCTTCTGAGAAGCAGGACAGCACTCTGTGATATTTCAACTTTGAAAAAGAAATGGTTAACATTACACAAAATGCCTGTTGTCTTTTCAATCTGCATTTGGAACAACAGGTTAAGAGGTTGTTGTTTACTTGTGGTTTGCTACACTATTGCAATACAAAGGGAGCTTTGGAGTAATTTTTTTATAGGATTCTTCTGGAGACTGGTTGAGGGTGGAGGGCTGACGTGTCGAGATGAGCCTAAGAATCCACCTCTGTGTTATAGGAGTGTACTCAAGCACTCGTCAACGGCCCGTCTGGACTATTGTAACTCTCTCTACATGGGGCTCCCCTTGGGACGCATCCGGAAGCTCCAATTAGTGCA
>JANHFO010004205.1:40853-53633 GCA_032468095.1 Pareas carinatus
GAGAAGGGCGGGGTATAAATAAAATTATTTATTTATTTATTTATTTATTTATAAATATATGCCTAAGGCGCACGGAGCGCTGTTACCTTCCCACCAAAGTGGTCCCAATTTTTCTACTTGCATTTTTATATGTTTTCGATCTGCTAGGTTGGCAGAAGCTGGGGCGAGTAAGGGGAGCTCACTCCATTACGGCAATAAGGATTCAAACTGCCCAACTGCCAACCCTCCAATCGACAAGCTCAGCATCTTTATCTGCTGAGCCACTGCGTCCCATATGGCTACATACTGTATGTATCTAAAAATACTTTATCCAGGTAGCGTAGCGTAACATTCATGCACCTATGCAACCATAATATCAGAATGAAAAACTCAGTTAAAGAATGTCTAAGAATGTACAGCTGGCTGGCTTCTAGCCTTGGATTGTTCCTGGAACAATATTCTTTCCTTCTAATGTTGTCTTTCTCTCTCCTTATCTGTAAATGGATTGTGAGCTTGCAAACAAGATGCAAGCGTTCGATACCATTCCGTGCGAGCACCACCAAATCAAAAAAGCGTGCCAGTTAAAAGGACAGGTTTTTCCATAGTTATCATTGTTTTGTTTCATCATCATTATCACTGAAAAAGCAAAAGCTGGAGAGGTTTAGAATCCCCAATGGACTTTGTTCCTCCCCCATGCTCCATCTCACTGCCAATCAAGTGTTAATTTAGCACTAAGGTGTAGATTGCCAAAATTGATTTCCCTGCAGTTCCTGTCATTAGAGAGGATGGGGGTAAATGATGTAAAGTTTTAGAGGAAAGCTCAAATTACAGTTGCTGTGCACCTGGCAAGCAATGAGCTTGGCTGATGAGGATGCCTAGCAGTCTAGTACTATTGGTAAACGTCTCCTGAGCCACACACGTCTTTCTTCAATCAGGGACTCGTTTCTTTAATTCTATGGCAGACGCTCCCCTTTATTTTGTTTCCTTAAAACCGAGACTACAACCTTTAGTCCTTAAAGCCTCCCGGAGCAGGAAATCATTTTAGAAATCAATAATGTGCACCTGTGCACACACACACATACACACAGCATGAACAAAGATTCAAACAACATGAAATCGAAATCAACAGCACAAAAGGACCAACAGCACCACTTTCAAGAATTTGAGAAGAAGGGTGTTTACCCAATAAAGAGAATATTTGGAGTTCAGGGTTGAAATGAGGGGTCCTTGGTGGCTTTCATGTAGACGTTTCATTACAGAAACTAGGTAACATCATTGCTGCTAGTCACTGATGATGTTACTTAGTTTGGATAATGAAACGTCTGAGACAAAACAAGCAAGCTCAGGGAGAACCAAAGACCACTCAAGGAAGGTGTTTCTCCTTCCGAGGTGACTTCAAATCCTCTTCAGTAACACTAACGATGGAGAATGGTTCTAGAGATTGTCGACGGATTCCCCTCCTTAGCGGGTGCTGTGGCTTCTAAGCAACCCTTGCGGAAGAGGACCTGGGATATGCTTGGGTGCTGTTTCCAGTAGTCTCTCTACAGAGTGGCAGTGAAGATAGAACCGAGTATAAAGATTCTAAATAAATATAAATGTGGAATTTAGATGGGATAGAATACTATAGAACAGAAGGCAGATGAATGGAACAAAAATATAAATACATTTTTGTACCCCCCAAAACAGGCTGCGTTCAAGTGGTTCCTTTCCCTTATGGATTAGAAAAAAATCTTCTTCTGTGTTGACAGATGGTGACATAGATTTATTGAATGCATTGATGTTGCTACAGCCCAACAACCAAAGCATTTTAGATTTTGTTTTTAGCAAATGAATATAACCCAAGGCTGATTTCCTACATTTTTGTTTGAAATGGACCAAGCTTTGTTGGAGACTTAAAAAAGGGGAAGGGAGTTTCATAAAAATACCTTTTTTTTTTGCAATAAATATGTTTACAGCATCCAATGGACACAATTGGCCTCATACCTTGGCAGAAATTCTTGCCTGGCACTTTCTGAAAGCCGCTGCGGCAGGTGCAGTAAACAGATGAGGGGGACTGGATACATTTGGCTTCATCGCCACACATGGTCACATTGGTGTGACAGCCGTACGTCTTGGGATCTGCAAGCACAAAATGGGAACAAACAAATTTTACCTCAGCGGCACCAACAAAAGAGATAGGACAACAGCTGGGAGGTGTAAGCATGTAATCGGTCAAACCACTTGGAGTTTCATCATACCCTACTGACAATTCTCCTTCTGTATCCCCCCTACACCTGAAGCAAAAAAAGAGAAGAAGAACATCTCCTCTGCTATCCAAGATGATCCTCATTCAGTGATTCGCCCCCTCACCCTGCAAACAATTGTCCTCGTCAGACCCATCTCCACAGTCATCAAAAAAGTTGCAGCGATGCTCAGCACTAATGCATTTCCCATTTGTGCACAGGAACTCGTTCTTCTCATGGCTGCAGCTCCTAGGTCTGGTGGTTGGTGAATCTGTGTGATTAAAACAATGACAGTGAGAAGCCAAAGGAATGCATTGTGATGCCACAATCCGGTCTGCATCTCCACAGATGTGACTCGACTTTTCTATCACCTCAGGTGGCAAGGCAAATAAATTCATGCATTGTGAATGCTGTCGCTTATATCTCCACACAAATCACAGCTCCAATCTTATCTCTTTTTCTCTAAGAAAGTTTAGGGCTGCGGCTCATGCAGAAACACAGGAGGAACTCCTTGAAATGAAGAGCGTTCTATAGGAACCACTCCAGCTTGATTGATTCCAAAAAAGCTAAGCAGATCAGACTTAGATGACAGACCATGTGGAATTACCTGGACTGTAGCTGGTAATATCTCAGAACGAGGTAATGGCAAACCATGGGCATTGGCAGGGCTATAGTTGGTAATATCTATTGCCAGGGCTATAGATAGCAACAAGGTAATGGGAAACTACAAGTAGTTCCTGACTTATGATTGTAATGGAACCTGTCCATTATGGCTGTAAGACATGGTGGTTGTAAAATAGGCAACCTGTGCCACTGACCTGATTTTACTACCATTTCTTGTGGTGGTCATTAAGTAAACACGGTGATTGTTAAGTGAACGAAGAGTTGGTTTTTTCTGAAAACCAAAACCAAATGCCACGTTTTGTTACAATGCAGTCACAAGACTGCAGGATGCTGCAAATGGCAGCAAATGTGGGCCAGTTGTTGAGCGCCCAGCATGCAGTCATGTGACTGTAGTGTGTGTGGGGTTGTAAGTACCCTCAGGAAGGTCTGTTGTACGTGACTCTGAAGAGTTGTTAAGTGACAGATCGTAAGTCAAGGACTATCTGTATTTCAGGATTGCTACCAAGATTATATTCAGAAATTGAGTTTGCCTCGACAGAGTTTTTGTCTTAACTTGGGAGTAAATAATTAGAAGTTCAAGGATAATTCTAATGCAGGAAAACACCAGAACAGTCTGGGAAACCTTGCTTTAGCTACTCTACGGTTATTGACCCCTGTTTGTCAGTCACACACAATAGGATGAGTACAAATGGCCCAAGATTGTAGTGTACGCATATTATTTGTGGGGAGAGTTTGCCATCCTCCTGCAAATCTTAGGATATTGCAGAAACCACTCACCACAGAACTGCTCATCAGTGCCATCACCACAGTTGTCAATACCATCACACTGGCGACCAATCCACAGACACACACGATCATTCTTGCAACGGAACGGTCTGTTGGGAGGACACTGGAATTTCACTGCACCAAAGAACAGAAGCAGAGAGAAAGAGGGAAAAGGTGAAGCAGAATGATTTGGAGTCAAAATGCTCTCAGGAGCCATAAAATAGAGGTGGTCGATCCTCCCTGGTTCCATTCCTCCATTCCACTGGGAAAAATACAAACTGACAGGGCTTTGAAGAATTCTGAACCCCATCTACTTTTTTCTGCCCCTCACTCTCAGGTTGAGAGAATGGGGGAGAATAGCAGTGGTCTCTGGTTGTGCTGGAAGCCTATTGTTTACGCCTGTGACTTCTGGAAGACTATGGTTGCCCTCTCAGTTCAGCTGCCTTATCTGAATGGTAAACTATGGAAGATATGAGACTTTTTTACCTGACAACTAAAGAGGTGCCTGCCCTCCTATATGAATCTACCCACCTCTGCTGCAGTCAGCAGCTTTCCCAAGCCTCTCTGGACATCATTTTTATCTCTGAGACCTGAATGGGTCTTCCCTAGGTGAAGACACGCACACTCCAGGTTCCTTTGAGTCAGCTATGCCTTCTATTGGGACCCCAGAAGCATATATCTTCTCTATCATAGTCCTTGCCCTTGTTCCCCTAAGATTTGAAGGGCCACCACCCTGCTAGTGTTTCAAAGATGAATGTGACTGAATGTGACCCAGGTTGTTTTCTTTTGTTCCATTCAGTTTGTCACCCCGACACTTTTACCCTTCTTATTGTTTCTTGCTGTTTCTAGTAACATTCTTTTAATGTTTTAAATCATTTGTAAACCACTCACCAAGTTGCTGGGAGATGGTCGGCATATAAATTCAATAAATCAATGGCGAGGAGACCCAGTGCAGGTTTTAACGCTGCCTTTTTGATTCCACAATTCAACAGAACTGAGAATATATTCAGAAAGGAACTACTGGCTTAGTGTCAGATCCTTAGCAAACTTCAGTATCTGCTTGATTTGATCAATGTTAATATTGTAAATGGCACAAATTATGAATGGTAAAAGCTCTCTAGGGAGTTGAGTGGCCTGCTGTTAGAAAAATGAGCAAGACTGAAAGTGGCTTTGTTTTGATTCAGACGTGATCTGGCATTAAATAGAAATGCACTGAATCAAGGCAGAGACTTTCACTGAGGGAGTCGAGTCGAGTCGAGTCGAACAGAACAGGAAGGGACCTTGGAGGTCTTCTAGTCTAGTTCAAGCAAGAGGCCTATACCATTTCAAACAAGTGGCTGTCCAGTCTTTTCTTAAAAACCTCCAGTGATGAAGCACCCACAGGTTTTGAAGGCAAGTTGTTCCATTGGTTAATTGTTCTCACTTTTAGGAAGTTTCTCCTTAATTCCGGTTTGCTTCTCTCCTTGATTAGTTTTCACCCATTGTTTCATGCTCTGCCCTCTGGTGCTTTGGAGAATAAGTTGACCCCCTTCTTCTTCGTGGCAGCCCCTCAAATACAGGAATACTGCTGACATGTGCCTCCTAGTCCTTTTTTCCCCTAGCCTGGCCAAACCCAAATTCTGCAACAGTTGTTCATGTGTTTTAGACTCCCAAGTCTTTGATCATCTTGGTTGCTCTTCTCTGCACTTCTCCCAAAGTCTCAACATCTTTTTTTATTTGAAAATTTGTATTTGAAAAGAAAGAGAATGGGCTGACTCTCTGACTAACCATAGATGAGTTAAACTCAGACACAGCAACACTATGAGCAGCATGGTCAGCCAACTGCCTACAGCCCACCTCTACCTCTACAGCTACCCTCCACTCCTGCTTCTCTTCCTCTTCCACTGCTTCTGCACTTGCTTCTCTTCTTTCTCTACTTGCGGCATAAAAGAGTTCACCCAACACCTGCTCAATATTGTCAAAATGTCAGCCAAAATTGGGTGATCTTTTTTATTTGTCACATGAAAAAGGAGAGGCACGTTGACCACCCTGGCCTGCTCACCATATTTGAGATCATTTATCCCCTGAATCCACTGATCAAATGAATGAGGTACTGGAATTCAAGATTGTTCATAAGATTCTCTCTCTCTCCCATCAGCCCCTCCTTCCAGCAACACATGACAAGATGAATGTACTTTATGATTATGAATGTATCTTATAATTGTAATCACAGCTTGTTTATATGTAGATATAGAGCATGTACACCAGAGACAAATTCCTTGTGTGTCCAGACACACTTGGCCAATAAATTCTGATTTATTGTTCCTGAATTCATATGTCCCTGAAAGACTGGTTAAAGACCAGGTAACTTCAGATGAGTCTATTTGTGGATGATTGGGGGATTGGACATAAAGGTTGTAAAGAATTGCTACCAGAAATTAATTGGACTTTACACAATGGGGAACTTCAGCATTGCTATAATTGACCTATAAAATAAACAGTGTTAGGACATTTTATATTTTTGTTTAGAAAAGTTCTTGGGCCATTTTTATTCAATGCGAATTAGAAGAAATATAGCTTTACATATTTTGGGACTTGTAAATATAAACTGTTATGAAACATTCACTTTTTTTAATCTTTAGGAGAAAAATGGTAACCCAATCTCTGACCTAATAATGTAGGCAGTTTTACCACATTATTTAATATTTGCGTATCTATAGTGAACAAACAACTCACAAATTCTGGTTTTAGACTCTAACCACTGCAACATTTTGTCTTGTCTTGTTTCTCAATGTACCAAAAGTGTTGTGGTTGATGTGGAATAGTGGTTTTTCGGATTCTGCATCTTAAAACCTCTTTCATTTTATCCTGTGTGAATCTAGACAATTCCTCAGAACTGGTTCAAAGTGACAATCCTATAAGCATTTCCTATACTGGATACAATATAAAGTCAACTGTCAGCTTCCTCGCAGAATACGGTAAAAAAACTCCATTGCTTCTTTTTCTAAGTCATTCTGGAATTCCTGGGAACCTCAATTCTTGAGAGTAGGATGTTCCCAACTAGAAGCCTGGTGAAAATCTGAGCGAAGGAAGCATTGGTTTTGGCTTGTACAGTTAGCAAAGCCTAGGTTCCAGGTGTGCCTAGTTCCCTGTGAACCTCCCAGCCAATCAGCTGAAAAAAGAAAGTGATGAACAAGAGAAGCAGGAGCTAATTGCAGGAGGGAGGATACTCACAGCATTCTTCGGGATTTTCATCAGAGTTGTCACCACAGTCATCCTCACCATCACATTTCCAGGCCAGTGGCTTGCACAAAGTGTTGTTACACTGGAACTCATCAAGAGGGCAAGTCCGCACTATAAAGAAGCCACAAAAGCATGTAAGCTGCAACGTGAGCGTTGCTACCCCACCTCAGTTGAGAGTAGTATCAAAGGATGTAAAAAAGCAGTGATGAGTTCCATAATCAAGAATCCACACGTGCCACTAGATCCAGGATAGCATTATGTCTGGCATCCTTGTGTGGCTGCAAAGGCCTCAGTATCCTAAGTGGATAGGTGGGTTAACTCTCCATTTAGACCAATGTTTCTCAATCTCAACAGATTCAAGAAGCATGAACTTCAATTCCCAGAATTCCCTAATCAGTATCTGATGGCCAAGGGCTGTTTAAAGACCCCCACACACTCCTCATATAGAGGGAAGGCTGAGATCTGGGATCTAACAACTAGTTTTGGAATAGAATTCTCATCCCTTCTTCCCTTGAAATTATGGTTGCCATTACCTCTTGTGCCGCAGTCTTCCTCATCACTGCCATCCATGCAATCAGTATCAGCATCACAGCGCCATCGTAGTGGAATGCAATGGCCACTCTTGCAGTGGAACTGGTCTTGTTCACAACGTGGCTTGCATTCTTTCTGTGGAAGAGCAAGGTTTGGAGGAATTTCAGGTTAGAGATCTGGAGCTGGTTTGCATTGAGTAAGCTTATTGCTCTATCTGAATCAACAATGATTTCCTAAGCAGCCCAGGTTGTTAAGTCTTAATATCATAATCATTGCAATAGGATTTTCAGAATATAACCAATTACTTTATGGAATTACACAGAAAGGGAACGAAGAATGCAAAATGAAATGGACGCTATATAAAATCAAATGATGATCATTCCCCCCCCCTCAGAACCATCATTAGTTAAAAACATTTGTCTAATTTCTAAAAAAGTTACTTCCATGAAAGTTTTCTAACAGGTCCTTCCCAATAGTTACTTACTCTGTTATTTAGTAACTCATGTTTACACTTCGAGTCTCCCTCCCTCAAATAGGCACACTAAATTGGCCCATGTCTTTTTTCCTCATCCACAAAGATTCTTTTAAAGCATAATGTTTTCTTAACTCAGCCTATGCTGGTGCCAGCACTCACGTAAAAAAACTCTGCTTACTTCTAACAATACCATTTTCCCCAAGTACACGTTAATCAGATAGGAAAGCTACAATTTCCATAATTCTTTGATCCATGTCTACAAAGACTACAGAAGTTATACTCAAAACACTTTGGAACAGTTTCAAGCTGGTGAGGGCTGCTGTAAGAACTGAAGCCGAAGAGCCGAAGCTAGCTGTGAAAGCTGCTGCATGTTCATCATAGATTCTTTCTTGGCACTTTCCACCCTTGGGCCTTACCTCATCAGAGCCATCCGCACAGTCATGGTCCCCATCACACTTCCAACGGCCTGCGATGCAACGGCCATTGGCACAAGAGAACTCACTTTCAGAGCAAGGCCTGGGCTCTGTAAGCAGAGAAAGCAGAGAGAGACTTGAGCTGAAAAGCTTCAACGCACCTGTAGGGAGCTGTGGCTACTCTACAATTCACAGATTAACATCATTGCTTATTTTTAGTGGCTTACGGGGAAGGCATAAGTAGCCTGATTATTGTAACACAGCAAATCTTTCAGTTTGACTGAAAACAGAACAGAAGAGAAGCCAAACGAAAGTTGGGGTGGGAGTAAAGAGAAAGAGATAGCAAGACAATGATTTCTGAGCGTATCAACCACATTATCCACAACAGTTGCCTTGTGGAGAGATGGGCGGCAAGCAAATTGAATAAAGAAATAAATAAAACAGCAGCTTCTGCCACACTATGGTTAACAATCTCAGCTCAACTTTCTCGACTTGTTAACTTTGGCCTGTTCACCTGATGGCTGAAGAGCTTGCCTGACACGCCATACTAGCTTTGCGGTCACCAGCAAGTTCCTCCAAGAAATTACTAAATGTCCAGTACAGAAAACAGGAACGGATTCAAGTTTCTTAATCTCTGTTCCTGATAACAAGTAGGAGAGTAAACTTCAGGATTGTTTTTAAATAGAGGTCCATAAAGGAGAAACTTATGCAGGATAAGGAAACATTCTTAAAACTCAAGGAAAAACATGGCCATATTCTGTTTCAGAGCTAGTTTCAGTACAAGTACTGAAGTCACAATCCTTTCACGTAATATCCACATTTGCCTTTATCCTGCTTCTGTTTTAACTGTCTAACTGTGAGAAAGTGAGATTGTTTTGTTATACAACTGAGAGCGAGAAACACTTATGAAACCACTGCAAATCATCCAGAGTTCTAGCAGAAGATTGCAACCCACCTTCTGCCCATTCCTAATTTAGAGAACCTCAGTGGGACAATCAACACTATATTGAAAGTTTCTGGGTGCTTCCTTGCCTCCCTGACACATAAGAAAGTGACTGTTCAAAGAATCCCCTAGACCAGTGGTGGCGAATCTATGGCACGGGTGCCAGAGGGGGTCAGAACCCTATCTGTGGGCACGCACGCCATTGTCCCAGCACAGATTTCTTTACCAGAAAGCCAGAGGGACACAGGGCTCCACTCCCCTTCTGCATGTGGGCCCGAGGACTGTTCTGACATCACCCGCCCCTCTACCCAGCAGCCCAATGAGAGCGCTTTCTCTCTCTGTCTCGGGTAAGGTTAGTGGCTCAAATGCGGTGAGGAGTCTGTGGCAAAGGTGAAAGAGGAGAGGAGCTAGGTTGGAGGGGAGCATAGCTCACAGTGGGCCGCAGAAGCTGGGATAGGCTGCCGGAAGGCCCATGACGATCTTGTGTAAGCCATGAATGGAATACCAGGGAACGAGGGAGGGGTCACCAATGGCCACAGGGGGCCATGTATTGCCATGTTGGCACTTTATGACAAATAAGTGGCTTTTGGGTTGCAGTTTGGGCACTCGGTCTCTAAAAGGTTCACCATCACTGCCCTAGATTTACAGAACCAAGCAGATACTATTTTCACTTTCAATTTTGTTATTATCTTATTTGGGTGCTTTGTTGTTTTCACTAATATTGCTATAGTTGCTTGCAACACAGGAAATTGCTTTATAAAGAGGCAATTTCTAGAGTGGTACCATCTTTATGGATAGGAAGCGAATCTTCAGAGTTTCAGGGAAAAAGCCTGACGCTCTAAGATTTGCTTCCTATCCATAAAAACGATACCACTCTAGAAATTGCCTCTCTATAAGGCAATCTCCTAAAGTCTGCCTCAACGGAGCTGCTAGGACAGAACCAATGCAACCCCCCCACAACCCCGTATGGTAAACACTGATTGTCCAATGTTTACTGTGTCACAATTGGCTGCTTCAGTCTTGGGCTCTTTCTCAAAACACTTCATACAATAAAGGAAGGGATAGGGAAGATATTAAGAGGTAAGACAGTTCAGCCTGGTTAGTGCAGGACAATCGACTTGAAAAAGAAGTAGATCTCCAGCAAGCATCACATAGAGAAACCTCCACTAAATTCCTGGGAAAGGAATACAGAGGCAAATACATGGGAATACAAATGAAACCTCCAAACAATCCTTCCCCGCTCCTCCTTTCAACACAGTTAAATTTTTAAAGGGGAAGGGAAACATTTTTGACAGAAACCTACCTCTGCAAGCCCCGATACGACAGTATGAAAATGGAGAAAAACATAAGATGAAGTGAAATGGCACAAACTCAAATTACACAGTATGGTAAGGAACAAACCAAAAGAAGTAAAGTCATGTTCTAGCATCTACAGGCGTTAGTGGGGAGGGGAGAAAAAGAGATATGAGGAATGGTAGCTACTTTAAAGATTTAAAATTATTGCTGGAGGCCTGGCTTCATTACAACATCTGAAGGTTCTATGAAAGCATTACTTTGTGACAGATCATTCATATTTCTCTTTAACATCCTGTTGGGACATTATTGTCCTGGTCAACTGATATCAAACAGCGATAGCAGAAAGACTACCATTCAGTTACAGCAAAACGTGTCTCTCTATAAGGCAATTCCCTTCCATTTTGAGATACCAAAGGTTTGAGGGATCCTTGGTGCTCTCTGAGCTTGCTTGTTTTCTTGCAGATGTTTCATTCCCCCAAGCTAGCACTGATGATGTTAACCTAGTTTGGGTAAATGAAACGTCTGCAATAAAACAAGCAAGCTCAGAGAGGATCCCAAGGATCCCTCATGTCAACCCTGAGCTACATATATTCTCCTTTATTAATACCAAAGACTGATCATCTTTTTGAACATCTCAATAGCCTCATCAGCCTGATCAATATCCGGAGCGTTCAAGAAGTCAGCATTCTGGACAATTCACTCAATAATATTGCATATAACTGTTAAAAAAAATGGAATATTCATCTAAACAAAGTTCCTCTTAGTAATTTTGGGAAGGGGAAGTATACATGAAGAGTTGGTATCAGAAGATGAACACTATGCAGATGGAAAGACTATTCCAGGGTAGTTTACTAAAAAAATGATTCTGGTAAGATATGCACAATTGGGTCTTCCTGTTATCTTTTCTCAGGCCAACCTGGTTGGGGGCGGGTATGATAATTGCAAAGAAGTTCTTTTCATGCAGGTACCACCAGCTGAGATGGTCACAAGAATTGGCACAGAAGAAATGCAAGGAAAATATTTGTCTAATTGGGCATCTTTGGGTGTGTACGGCTGAAGCAGCACACAACAATCTTCTTCTCAAAGTACAGCTATTGATCTTGAAACTCAGGAAGTATTTTCTCTAGCTCGATTCCTTAGCGCTTCTTAGAATAATGGGAACTTTTCTGATGGGAAGAGATACCTGCTTTATTCAGTACCCATTTTCTACAAGCAATTCTTGTTTTACAGTCTTCCTAAGTAGATACGAAAAGCTACAGAAAGGTTGTCTCCCTCCTCCCCACATGCAAACACGGTAGCATAAGGTTGAAGTGGGCACATACTACAGGTCTCCTCATCCGAGTTATCCCCACAGTCGTTGTCATAGTCACACTGCCAGCGGCCTGGAACACAGCGGTTGTTCCTGCAGCGGAACTGGTAGGGTTCACACGTCCTCTCATCTAAAAATGTAGAAAGTGCAATGCGGAAAGGTGAAGAGAGGAAAAAAGCACAAGAAATGAACAGCGTTGCTGAAGAAAATTGCAGTAAAAATCAAACTGCACGTTTCCAATAATTTTCTAATAGTATGTGGAATAGTTTTGGACCACGTTGTAACATTGGGAAACCTTTATCCCTCACTGTAGCACACAACGGGCAGCATGGAAAGTGTCCAGAGATAGATTAAGATTAGAAATCGGCAAAAGAGTTGAACCAAACAGCCTGCCCCAAAAGGGTGTGTCTGCTCAAAGTCTTGGGAACGAGGATGTGCATACAGTCTGTCAGTCCCTATCCCTTCTAAAAAAAGCCAGCCACCTATGGAAAAGTCAACTTACCACATTCTTCCTTAGGTTCATCTGAACCATCCCCACAATCATCCTCGCCATCACATTTCCAGCGTGCTGGGATGCATCGTCCAGAATCCTTGCAGCGGAACTCATCCAGACCACATCTCATTTGTGCTATAGAAATTTGAAAAAAAGTATTGAAGAAATGAAAAGGGCCCTTTGAATCTGCCCTCCAAAACAAGGCACGAGCAGGGTGCTTTTGGAAAAGTGCACACATAAATAACACAGCCCCCAAGGCACAGAAAGCTAGCTAGTCATTACAGGCTTTCTCATTTCAGAAATATTCACGTAAAGAAAACCAAGTAGTTCTCAATAAGTGTTATAGTCCATGAAAGCTAATGCCATTAAAGGGTTAGTTTTTCAGGTTTCAAGCTAGTGACTCAAATAGCAATAGCAAAAGCATAGACTTATGTTCTGTTTCACAGTTCTTTACAGCCCTGTCTAAGTGGTTTACAGCAGGGGTCTCCAAATTTGGTCCCTTTAAGGC
>JANHFO010004205.1:53643-74201 GCA_032468095.1 Pareas carinatus
AGTTCCCAGAAGTCCTCAGCCAGCCATGGGAGTTGAAGTTTACAAGCCTTAAAGGGACCAAGGTTGGAGACCCCTGGCTTACAGAGTCAGCATATTGCCCCCAACAATCTGGCTCCTCATTTTACCGACCTCGGAAGGATGGGAGGTTGCGTCAACCTTGAGCCAATGAGAATTGGACTGCTAAACTGCTGGCAGTCAGCAGAATTAGCCTGCAGTACTGTATTCTAACCACTGCGCCACCAAAGCAAGTCATTGGGCATTTTTGGGAACATAAGGCTATTCTCTCCTTCTCAAAGCCAGCTCCCATAGTATGTGTAGTGCCTTACTGCAGTTGGCAGGCTCGTCGGATCCATCCACACAGTCATTGTCACGGTCACAAACCCAAACTCGTGGAATGCAGCGTTTGGTAATGGCACACTGGAACTGGTTTGGGGCACAGGTCACTTCCGCTGTATATGTACATATGGATAGAAAAAAGTGGAATCAGGAGATTACCCAAGTGTATAACGGGAGTTCTCTGAAATAAATACTGGCTCTATGCAATCAATCCCACAACATTATGGATGCTGGATATTGCCCCTCCACTGAGGGAAATGATACTAGGTATTTAATTCCACATCTGTTCACTTTCTTCTTCTCAACTGAATTCAGTTTACTAAGGATCAGGGTTTCAGCATCCTGAAAAAAGAACCCTGATGCTCACTCTGAACCTCAACACCTGCAGATTTATTTACTTTGCATCGTGGTGACAGATTGGAAAAATTCCATATTTTGGGGGGGTCTGCAATTTTACTGGCATGGTGCAGAATTAGCAATAAAGTGTAACTTGACTTTTATATACAAACAAACCTCCCCCCCCAGGAGGTTAACTGAGATTATGCTAATTGTGCAAGCACATCTGATCTTTTGACAAGCCTGGCACAGAGACTGGCAGGAAAAAGGACTCTGTGCATAACTTACGACAATCCTTCTCATCTTCTCCATCGCCACAGTTGTCCTGCCCATTGCAACGGAAGATGCCTGGGATGCAGCGATTGGTATTTGTGCATTTGAACTGGCTGGGCAGGCAGACGTGTACTTCTGTCAGAGAAAAGAGAAAAACGAATCCAGCTTGAAGGGAGAGAAGGCTGACCGGTTGCACCCTTGAATCCTAAATTTTTGTCAAGACATTCATTCTCATGGGATTTATTTCTATGGCAGTCATTCCTGAAAGACTGGCCTCTCCTGTGAACTTAGATTTCTTAATTTTACTCTGAAATTTCAGGAAAATAGAGAAGTAGGGAGGAAAGAATAGTTCTACCTCAGATCTTTTTCTTTCCTTGGTTTGTCATTCCTATTGCTTAAAAGGTTAAGGAAAGCAAAAAGGGAAATGAAAAGGAAAAGGAACGCAAAAGGAAAGGATCAAAATCAGAATCAGAATTTTTATTTTGCCAAGTGTGTCAGGACACCCAAGGAATTTGTCTTCAGTGAGCATGCTCAAAACCTACATACATACATAACAAGGATACAATCAAGATACACTTATAGACAATTTGAATATATAAGCATAATCATGACCATTTGTATATATAGGCATATGTAGTCATAATCAAAAGGGAAACGGAAAGGGAATGGGAAACAGAGGGGAAAGGAAAGGGAGGGGGTCATCAAGAGGATTTTTGACACAGCACGAGGGTTCCTAAGAATGGAGGCAGTGTTTTCTGATCTTTATACTTGGCTCTGAGAAATGACTGCTTTAAAACCACCATCACCACTAAGTGCTTCTCAATCCTTTTCTGATTGAATCAGTGGTGAATTTAGGATGACTTGGTCACCTGACATTCTTTTTATGGTTTTGAAATTTGTAAAATAAGGGATTACCTATTAACTCGGCTGATTTGAAACGTCCCCAGGGGGCTTCGAACCTCTTCTGTGGAATAATGTGAGAAATACCCAGAGAGGAAGGAGGCTGAAGATACTTACCACAGTTTGCTTCATCTGAATTATCCTGGCAGTCATTGTCCCCATCGCAAATGAAGGCTGGGTTGGTGCAGATTCCTGTAGAGCACTGGAATTGCCCCGGGCGACACTTGAATTCAGCTGGAAAGATGAAGTGGAATGAGGATGTGGTGCTTTAGGAGAAGCTCCCTATGAATTCTACTTCACTGGGAGAGAACAGATTTCCAAGGGAAAGATTCCAGGCTTCAATCCCATGTGCCAGTTTGAGCCAGGCAGCTGATGCAGGCGGAGACTTTTGACTCTGGAGAATCACTATCAATCAGACTAAACTGCACTAGGTAAGCAAGATGGTGTCTATCGGCTATGCAGTTCACAAGCCTTAGAAATGTGGGGGAGTAATGAACTCCAACATTTATCTGGAAGAGTATTCATAGCTTCTGATACTGGGGGAGAGGAAGTAACCTTGTAAATGGACAAGCCTCTGAGAGCTACTCTGTGCAAGTGCTCATACATGGTATCCATACACCAAGAGGTCCAACAGATCTCAAACTTCCCACATCAATGTCAATAGGGTCAATGATCTATCATGATTTAAACTGGTTTTATGTCTACTTTCTTTCTTTTAAGCCAACTAGCTAGTGAATCTTAACAATCATTTGTTACCAGGCACTTTACTCCTTTTTGCTCATTCTGTAAATGTTCTGAAATAGCTGACTGCTAGTAGCAATAATTTTTAATAGCAATAGCAACAGCACTTAGGCTTATATACCATTTCACAGTGCTTCACAGCCCTCTCTAAGCAATTTACAGAGTCTGCATGTTGTCGCCAACAATCTGGGTCCTCATTTTATTGACCTTGGAAGGATGGAAGGTTGAGTCAACCTTGAGCCAGTGAGACTCGAACTGCTGGCAAGGAGCAGAATTAGCCTGCAATACTGCATTCTCACCACTGTGCCACCACAACTCCTTTTGATTTCAAAATTAAAATTATATTTTAATTATATCCAGAGGGGGACGCATTTTTCCCACCCCGGATTACTCCATTACTGCAAGAAACTTAATTTGTCAGCAAATAACTCACTTAAATTAAGGGAATTTTCAGTTTTAAGGTTTTACCTAATAGGGATTAAGATCTGTGCAAACACACCAAAGTTACTTTTAGCAACAATGAGCTGTTACTCATTGCACTGCAAGAGTACCTTTTTGAAAGTTAGCTGGCAAGTTTAATACATGGCTTGAGGAATCAGTTATGTCCTCCCTGAGGTATATTTCCTTTATGTTAGTACTCCCTGGATTCAATTCCTTAACAGTTAAATAGCACAATAAGAGATTCCATGATAGCATTGGATGTGCTTTACATTTGGGAACCAGCTTCTGGGAGTTATGAAATCATGAAACACCCTTCAGAAGTCAAACAAATGATCTTTGGGCAATACCTCAAATCCAAAAAGCACAGGGCTGTCACCCAAGTTGCTGACAACACAAGGAAGGATAATACCTCTGGATGGATCTATTTTAGTGCTAAGAACACCTTAGAAATGGAGTAATCAATGGGAATTCTGAATGAAGAGGTGCTAATTTGAATCTTGAGCTTGCTGTTTCATCGATACCGGTTAAGTATACTGACCCAGAGTAGTATTGTCAAATGTCCCAAAATCCCCACAATCAAAAACTCTCAAAGCGAAGCATCTTCAAGAAGTTTATTTTTATTGAGAAGGCATATTAGGCACAGATGAAAGGTGAAGCTGAATCTGAGTTCCACCCCCCAGGCACAGCATGCTTAAAACCGAAAGATTCCCACAGTCTAAACTTCTAGAAGTCATATGATATAGATAAAAGCATTTAGTTATACATCATAGACTACCCCATCATCCACACCTGCAAATATGGACTTGGAAATAAATTCTTTTCCCAGGCTGGAAACCACAAACATTTATTTTTTTAAAAAAAAACAACTATAACTATTCTACCCTGTGTTACTAAGACAACTCTATCCGCTGCCTTAGGAATTTGCAAACTCTAAGCATAGTCTCCACATTGGCACAATTAGCATCAAGCTTGACAAATATCAGTTGATCTCGAAAAGTATGCAAGTTCAAGTCTTGTTAAAACCTGGATGGGGACTACTAAAAAATATCAGGCCTGTATGCCAGAAGTTTAAAAAAATATTCTGAAAGAAGGCAAGGACAAATTATCCCTGGACTGGTACCAAATATCCACCAAGTCAACAGAAGTAGAGCTTAATTCAAAGGCTTTGTCTTATGGTTCTAGAGCAGTGGCTCCCAACCTTTTCTATACCCTGCACCCTTAGAATTCTCCGGATATATTCTTGCAACCCTTACAAAAGTAATACCTGTTTTGAAGATGATGAAAGAGAATATACACTCAATTTCTAAACCCAAGTTTTCGCACCCCCTGGAATATCATCTTGTACTCTCACCCCCCGGTTGGGAACCCCTGTTCTAGAGTAACCAAATTGCCCGTCAGGTCCAAACATCAGATATAAATTTTACTCACTTCAATGCTTCAAAATTATTATCTAGGCACTCTAGCTGCTTTCAGTCAGGATTATCTCTATCTAAAGCTATGACAAGGGTCTCTCCCACCTAAGTCTCCTCTCAAAAGTTCACTTACGGCAATCCTCTGGCTCATCTGAACGATCCCCACAATCGTCTTCGGTGTCACATTTCCACCAGAAAGGGATGCATTTGTCATTCTTGCAGACAAACTGGCAGGAAGAAAAGGTAATGATGCTGAAATAATGGCTGAGTAATGGTCAGAAAAACATAAGCTAACACCCCAAGTCAAACTACAGCCAGTGACATCGGCTATGTTAGAACTTAGGAACAGTCTCCCAAGAAATGTCTACTAGAAGCTGTGATAGGAATTCAATTTCTAATCGCCCCGTACATTAACTAATGGCTCTTCTCCAATTAAAAATAACGATAATAACCCCTTGTTTTATCCCAGGAGGCCAGTTAAAAGGGATTATTTTCTCCAACTGAAGATCAATTTGAATGACTACACTGGTTGGAAGCTCTATGGATCCAACAGATGTTCACATCTGGATGGAGCCTTCCCTTTCACTGGCTTGGAAATCTCCCCAAGATGCAACAGCAGCAAAGGCAACTTGATGCCTGCAATTAAAGAGACCCCCACAATTTTGTTCAGCATCTCCTATAGCCTCCTGAAATGGTGCTGCTGAAAATTGGTGGCACATCTAAAATACAAAACCTCCCACTCTAATCCTAAGAAACCACCATTCCGGATATCCAGACCACAGCGTGATGATCTCTGGGTGATCCTTGGGTTTCTACAGCTAAATTGTCTCTCTTTTCACCAAAAGATTGCCTGTTCAGTGCTGAAGCATGTTAAGAATCCTTTGACAAAGCAGCGCATAAGGGGTATCCACGCAGAGCAAAGGTGCAAAAAGTAAGACCTAAGGGTTTCGTGCAGTCTATCAGCATCTCTTTTGTGATGGCCAGAAAATATAAGGTAAAAAATGGGCATATCTTTTGTATCTTTGGGATTTTGATATCAGAGATAAAAAAAATTGCCCTTAAGCCTTGTAAATACTCATCCTTTTTTCAAAATATTTGGACTGGGCTACTTAAGAATGTGGTCCTCAAGATGATGTCGCCCTTGAGCAGATGGACGTTACATTCCTGAACATGAATAAATAAATAGTGGAGCAATGTTTGTGTGCCCCAGCCAATTACCTGACTAGCAGTGCAATTGGAGATGCAGGTTCTACCGTCAGCACCCAGATAGAAGTTGGTAGGGCATGCACACTTGAAGTTCCCTCCTGGTGACAGCAGGCACAGGTTGCTGCAGCCGCCATTGTTGGTTTTGCAGGGATGGTTGGGAACTGAGGAATGACAACATAAGAAAGAGGACAAAGATGTATGTTACAATAATCAATAGCTGTTTGTGGTGGTAATGATATGACCTTTGTCAAATACATCTGATCCTTGCTCTATTGCACATAACAGTATCCTTTGCCACATATAAGGAGAACCTCACTCCTCCAACTTCTCTTGCATGCACACCCACTCACTATCAGCTAAAAGCAAAACGAAAGCAGAAGTTACTGTGCATGTGAAAGAAAGGAACGAAATCTATTGGAAGGAAAGCAAAAAGAAACATGTCCTGATCAACAATTTTCCTAGGGACTTTGCTCCATCACTGAAGTGGCTGCCAGTTGATTTACTGTGCTTGGACCTCCAGTATAGCAATAGTATTTAGACTTATATACTGCTTCACAGTGCTTTACAGTCCTCTCTAAGCGGTTTACAGAGTTGGCCTATTGCCCCCCATCCAACAATCTGGGTCTTCAATTTACCAACCTCGGAAGGGTGGGAAGCTAAGTCAAGTTTGAGCCGGTCAGGATCGAACTGCTAGCAGTTGGCAGAATTAGCTTGCAATACTACATTCTAACCACTGAGCCACCACAGCTCATTATAGCACTTGGCAGTGTAAGACTCAAGTAACAGCTCTGCCCCTTGCTTTTACCACCACCAACCTGCCCTTTCATCTCTGCCCTGGTAATGTCCTGAGGAACACTTCCTCATTCTATTGTGTCTAACACTGCTTTATGCCTCACTCTATGATAACTTAGAGTAGGTCCTATGCATAACACCTTTCTTCCTCCTTTCAGCACTTTGCGGAGGACACTTACCATCTGGCTGCCTGTAAGGGTGGTAGATGTGGATATCCATGGGCCGATGCAAAGTGCTGATCAGCACGGACTTATTGGCCCCTGTGGTTTTGTGAGCTCGATTGATGGATTTGGTCTCCCAGTCAGTCCAGTAAATGTAATCTTCAAAGAGGGTTAAGGCAAAGATGTGGGGGATATCTTGGCTCAGCACTACAGTGGGAGAAGAAAGAGTTGATTTTCACTTGGTGGCAGGATGAAAGGAGCCCACTGAAAATCTAGGCAAATGAGAATGGGGAAGCCCTAAGGCCAAAGGTATTATCTGCTTAGTACTATTGCAGAATATTCACAACTAAGAATGACAACTATCCCCAATGCTCCTCTTCTTCTGAACAATATGGTCCTGACTACCGAAAAGGTTCCCTTTTCCTGGTTTTTAGAAAGTTCATCAAAAAACATATATTTCATTAGGCCTTGGGGGCTAACAAAGCACAACCTGTTCCCTAGAGCAACAGAAGCTATCTTTGGCTTGGTTGAATGGATTAATGCTATAATTTTTTTAATGAATTATGGTTGCTTATCCTTGCCGCATATACTGTATGCCTTTAATCTAATTTATGATGGTTGGAATGTACATTAGTTAGATTTGATTTGAGTAGCTTATGAGCCCAGTATGTTTGTTTATGTATATACTGCATATGTTCACAGATAAGCACATCTGCTAATAAGCTGACCCTTGGAATTTTTAACCAAAATACTATAAAAAATGCATCACCTGCGCATTAAGCCAGGTTTAATTTTCACAATTGGCTTATTTGCAAATATATATATGGTAGTCGCTTATGACAGGTGAGGTTAAGCTGAAACGTCTCTTTCCATTTTGTTAGTCTATCAGTTGGAATGAAAAACAGGAATAAAAAAGGGAAAAAATATGATGGTAATCGGTGGAGAATTTTAAGTATTCAATTCCATTTTCCCCTAACTCCTCATGCTTGCTAGTTGCCATCTTTTAATTCCTTGTATTACCCCGTGGAATGATTTTATATATGTCATTCATAGTAGCAGTTCTTGGAATTAAATATAGTGGCACTGTAACAGTGAGGAGCCAGGAAAAGTATCTGTACATGTTGCACATACTTATCTCAAAATCAGCTTCCAATTTGGGGAAATTGAAGGATTGGAAATAGTTTTATCCCATCTTTTGCCAATGATCTCCAAAGAAGTCTGGACTCAACTTTAAAACTTTGGTTCATTCTCAACTATGAACAAGCACTTATTCCTCGTTATGGAAAATTGTTACAGATACTTCAATCTTACAACAAACAAAACCTGACAGGATATATGAAGATAAACTGCAAATAACCCTAAACTTTTAAATAGGCAGAGCCCAGAAATATGATTCTGTTGTATTTATTCTCTTTCTCTGTGTAATGAGTTTTATTATTGACGCTGTCATTTTTAATCTACTTCGGTGAACATGTATCCTAAAAGGCGATATGTAGGTTATTGTTATTTGTCTCACTTGTAGGGTCTACTTGTTTTGCATTGTGCTAGCTGTCAATTCCTGGTACAACGAGGAGTTTTAATTTTAAACCAGCTTGTTGCAGAAGCCAATGCTGATTTGAGAGAAAGTGACTTGCTCAAGATCATTCAGATGACTTCTGTGCCTAAAGGAACACTAGGACCCGGGATTTCTCATTCCTCATCTGGCACTACATCAAACTAGCTCTCAAAAGGGGATCTTTAAACAATGACAGGGGGCTGAAAAGTAACAGAAAACCTACAAAGGAATCCTGAAACATGCTACTGTAGGAACAGAAGGAAAATATTTGTAAGCGACAATAAATAGGAAGCGGGCTCTCGAGACAGACTCTAAAACCAGAATTAAGGCTTGCTGTGGGAAAGCATTTCTGGAACAGAGAGAAATTGGAAGTCATGGGAAGAGTAAACCATTCCACTGATCTTCTGCTGCAAGCTCGGAGCCCTCTTCTGGACAGGAATAAGTCTTGCTGCTGTACATGAAGTTGAGCTGTTACAATTCACTCACCAATATGCCGGTTAGAACCATCCAGGCTGGCAAATTCAATGTAGTCCTCTCGGGCATCGGCCCAGTAGATGCGGCTGTTAATGTAGTCCAGGGTGAGGCCATTGGGCCATGTGATCTTAGTGTCCACAATGACACTCCGGTTGGTACCGTCCATACCTATCTTGCCAATCAGGGAATGGTCACCCCAGTCAGTCCAGTATAAATATCTGGAAGAGAGGAAATGGGCAAGAATGGCATAAACATAGGACTATGACTGTGGTCACTCAGTTTTTTTCTTCATAGCATTTTCCTGCAAGTGAAGAATCTGCTTTTTTTTGAGGGGGGGGAATCAACCAAGTGTTAATCCATTGGTTGTGACAGAAATTCACCGATCAGCTTTTCACCAGAGCCTGATGTGGCCTGAAAGTATGTGTGACCGGCCCAAAGTCACTCAGCTGGCTTTCACGCCTAAGGTGGGACTAACAGATCTAGCTTGGTGCCTTAACCTCTAGAGCAGTGATGGCCAATCTTTTAGGCACTGAGTGCTCGGACAAGTCGTAGCTAATGAGTTGCTGCTCATGACATCATCATCTGGCACCACTACTCTCTTTCTGAGCATGCACAGGGCTCTGTGATGTCATTGCCCAGTGCTGTTGCTCTCTTTCTGAGCATGCACAGGGACCTGTGACATCATCACCTTGCACCGCTACTCTCTTCCTGAACATGCTCAGCTGTGGGGTGATGCCAACAGAGAGGGCTCTGCATGTCCACTGTGGCATGTGTGCCATGGGTTCGCCATTACTGCTCTAGAGCAAACCGAATCTGTACTGAACCCTATCTTGTTAAAATCCATAAATTCACAATAGCCTAAATATTATAAAAATGGACACAGTGTAATCCATTGCATTAGACGTGTCCCTATCCAATATGACAAGATACGAAAAAACACCCTATCTCCTGCAAGAATTTCAACACATTGAGGAACATCACGGCTATTCCATGGAGCCAACATCCCCCAGCGTCCACTGCAGAACAGTTGTCAAAAACTGTAGCCAATTCATGCACTCAATTATTCTATATCTAAGGGGTGAGGTCTGCTACTTCTGATGCTCCCTGTCACTTAAATAGAACCTAACAGTCTTTTAAATATGACAATAGGTCAAGAAATGGCCTATTCCCAGAATTATTTGCTACTTTGGTTCAATAACTCTAAAGTTTAAGCTTTCTGCTCTATGGTTTTAGTGAATAAATTAATTAGTTAACTAGTAAAAGAATGAAACATTACATCATTCATGCACTGGAGGTCTCAGGGATAAACAAAGCATGCAGGTGTTGGATAAAGGAAGATGCCACTCAGACTAAGTAAATGAATCCTAATGCATTTGGGAAACTTACCCATTCTGTACATCCACCACTAACGCTCGAGGCTCCCGTAGTCCTGTGTTCACCAACACGGTGCGGTAAGCTCCATTGAGCTTTGACACTTCAATGGTATCCCTTCCCTTGTCACACCAGTACAAGTTTCCACCCACCCAGTCCACAGCCAGTCCATCAGGATTGCTTAGCCCAGTGCGGTGTAGAACCTGGAAGTGTAGAGAAGGGGGGGGAACCAATGTGGATCAAAGAAAGCCAAAAAGAAGGATCTGGGACCTCTCTCCTATTAGGGACCAGCCACATTTGCCTTAGAAAAGGAAGGGATAGAGTTTCACTTCAGTAGAGCTTTGTTTTGAGTCTGGAGTGAAACACTGCATGGGCATAGAAAAGCCAATCATACCCTTTCAGAAAAGCGCACGGGCTTCAACCAGAAGGCAAACAGCCCAAACAGACCAGGGAACACACCTGTACGTTGCTGCCATTGATATTCATGCGGCGGATCATACTGCCCTGTGTGGTGACATCAGTCCAGTAGATCATTTGTTCCCGATAGTCAAAGTCCAAGGCTACAGCATTATTCAGCCCCTAAATCCATCAGGACAAAATAATAATAATAATTCTTACATGTGGCTAAGGAATAAACAATTCCAGTAGGTGTTCAGACATTATATTTGGCTCTCACTCCCCAACATTACCTGTTTCAGCAATGTATAGTTGGAGCCATCCAGACTAAGCTTTCTTAGGTAGTACCGATTAGCAAAAATCAAGAAAGGTTCATCATCTGTTAAAGGAAGCAAAAGAGGAGAGTCAAAGGATCACTAAATAGCAATAGCACTCAGACTTATATACTGCTTCATAGTGCTTCACAGCACTCTCTAGGCGGTCTACACAGTCAGCCTATTGCCCCCAACAATTTGGGTCCTCATTTTACCGACCTCAGAAGGATGGAAGGCTGAGTCAACCTTGAGCCGTAGAGAATCAAATTGCTGGCAGTTGGCAGAATTATCCTGCAATACTGCAGTCTAACCACTGCGCCACCATGATTCTAAACGAGGGGTCCTTTGGTGCTCTCTGAGCTAGCTTGTTTTCTTGCAAATGTTTCGCTACCCAAACTAGATAAAATCATCAGTGTTAGTGACAACATGACCCCTCATGTCAACCCTGAACTATAAATATTCTCTTTTAGTATAGGGATCCCTAGCCTTTTTTTGTTGGTGGCCTGGCGCGGGGTGGGCGGAGAGGGCCGGGTGCATGCATGTGCATGCATGCACCAATCACACATGCATGCGAGAAGGGTGAGCTGAGGCACGGCGCTGGGGCAAGCGGGGTGCGGTGCTTGTGCAGCGCTCACACGAGTGGGATTGAGTGTGTGTGTGGACTTGCACGCTCGTGACAGCTCACCACTCACGTGGCCTGGTTGATGAGAGCCCGCAGCCTGGTAGTAGGCCGCGTCTCACAGGTTGGGGACCCCTGCTTTATTAGGATCATTAAATGCTAAAAGCTCCCAGTGCTTCTCTAATTTCAGCTTCATTTTTCACCTTCACATCACTTGCAAATTGAATTTGCTGTGTCAATACAGAGAGATCTTTCAATCTCTCCCATTATTTCAGAGATACAACATTTAAGATCTTTAAAGAGACAGAGGAGAACTCAAAATTTTGTTTATGTGAATGAGGAAACTTATGATATGCTGTAGTCATTGACTTATGACTAGTCACTTAGCACCCATTCCAAGTTACAGTGCATCTCCCCAGGGCTTCATCAGATTCAAAGTTCTGTTCCCTCCTTCCCCCCCAGTTATGTGATCACATGTTGTGGGTCTCAGTAACTAGCCTGCATTTATGGCCGTTTGGAGTGCCCCATGATCACATGACCAGGATTTATGATGTTTTTGCTGTAAACTGACATTTCCTTCTGATTTCTGGCAAAAAAGCGGGGGGAAAGATCATTGCGTAAAATGGATTTCTTTAATGACTGCTGCATTCACTTTGCGGCTGCTGCATTCAGCTAAAGACTGGTGCAAAAAAAGGTCATAAAATCTGATGTGGTTACAGTGGTAACCCATTTAATATTTGGCACAGTTGATGTGATCCTAATTTCAAGCTCCATTACAGTTTTAAGTCTAAGACTACCTGTATGGGAGGGTGGAGATAGGAATTGCTATGTTTGTAAGTGCTGCAGAGAAGATTGGAAGTCGCTCTTTCAAATGTCTTTGTCTTGCTTTTTAAATTATTCTTCATTTTTTCATTTACCCCTTCGTAATCTCTTTTTCTATTTCTTCTTAATTGTTTCTGTAGTTTCTACAATCTTTGCAAAATTTTCTTCTAATAATTTTTTAAAAAAAATAAAAATACAGAAGCAGGACTGACAATCCACTGAACTAGACACAAAGAGAAATTATGGATTGAGACATAGAAAAGAATGGAGCGACATTGTTCCTCAGAGTCTCACATTTAGAGCTGGAATTTCCAAGAAAAAAGGAAGGTTAGTTAAGAAGAAGCAAGAATTTGTGCTTTAAGATAAATTGTTTTTTTCTGCAGAAAGAGCTTTCTATGTTCTGACCAGGGATTTGTATGAGATTGTTTCCTTTTCTGTGTTCTGCTGAATCAAGTCTAATGTTCCAATTTACAAATTAGAAAAAAAATTGATTGTGTATCCTTGGGTCTTGCATTACAATTCATCAGGCTGGCCGGAATGTGGCAATTTTATTTATAATCTTTTGTATCTTAAATTGCATAATCTTCCATCTCGCAGGGAAAAGATGTTTATTTAGAGCAGTCCAGCTTGTTGTCTGCCTGGAGCATTTATTTTTCACATTTATAGATTTTCTGTTTTAGCTGCTGATTCTGATCAAACAACTCGCAATAACTCCTTTTCTAAAACGTTGCAAGTATAGATTTTAAGGTTTAAAGTTAAATGGTAGTTTTATATTTATCTTTTAAACAAAAAAAAAGAAATTGATCTGTTTAGCTGTAGTAAGATCGATCAATTTTCCAAGCAGGGAACCAAGCTGAAAGAGCCAAAAGGTAGCATTATTCAAATTATTTCGACTTTTGCACTTTTGATGCAAAGAAAGGAAGGATACCAGGTGAGGTCTCCCCTGAAAGGTAATAAGTGACAGCAGGAATGATGAAGTTACTATCGCAGCAGGTGGTGGGGCTTGAGCATTGGTGCCAGATGGCATTCTCAGATAAAAGGCCCACGCAAAATATACACACAGTGGTGTGCAACAGTTTTTCATTAGAAGTCTTTTGAAGCTGAAACAGTACAGGTAGTCCTTGACTTATGACCCCAAAGTTTCTGCTGTTAAGTGAAACATTTGTGAAGTGAGTTTTGACCCATTTTACAACCTTTCTGGTCACAGTTGTTAAGAGAATCACTGCAGTTGTTCAGTTAGGAACACAGTTGTTCAGGTAATCTGGCTTCCCCATTGACTTTGCTTGTCAGAAGTTCGCCAAACGGGATCCCATGACCCCCGGGACACTGTGACCATTATAAATATGAACCAGTTGCCAAGCGTCCAAATTTTGGTCATGTGATCACGGGGATGCTGAAAATGGTCGTAAGTATAACAAACCGGTCATAAGTCACTTTTTTCAGTGCTGTGGTAACTTTGAACGGTCACTAAATGAACTGTTGTAAATTGAGGACTATGCCTGGTTCCAAATTTGACATAGATTGTTCTAACTCACTAGACGTATTCTGAGGTTCTTCGGATTATTTCTGAAGTCTTCCAAGCCCCAAATGCTTCCACTACAGCTGAAGCACAGGACTAATTCCAATGAAGTCAGAAATAGCCCAAGAGACACTCTTTCAATTTCTAGTATCTTATTCAAGTCGCAGTTCATCAAACAGAAATTGCCAAACCCCTAAATGTTTGACTCACACTCTCAAATGTCAGGTTGCAGCTCGTAAGAGTTAGTGTTACCTGTGACAGCTTTGCAGCTGGTTGGATCATCAGGCTTCAGAATGTAGCCGTCTGAGCACATGCACTTAAAGCTTCCGTGGGTGTTGATGCAGAACTGGCTGCAGGGGAAGGTGGTTGTGCACTCGTCAATGTCAATGCAAGTCTTGCCATCATACTTCAGCTGGAACCCAGGGCGACATCTGCACTGCAGGGGCAGCAGAAAGTCATTACACGTTTATAGGGAGGGCCCTAGGAAATACAGCCTCTCTCTCTTGCTCACTGGGAGATTTTTCTTTAGTTCTGACTTTGTCCTACAACTAACTCAACTGGCAGGATATCACAGGTGATGGATAGGCAGAAGATCCCTACGGATCTCCTGCTAGTTCTCAACCAGGATCAATCGTTCCCAACTAGTCAGCTGTAAGAGTAATTTTTTCCCTCTGAAATCCTGTTCCATATTATAACGATGAAGTGATGGAAGGATTGCAGAAGGATTTCTAGTGAATGCCTATGAGTTACATTCAACTCTAGGTGCAGGTTCCTGAGCTGTGAAATCGTTTGATTCTACATGTGTGTTTTACTTTTATTCATTTGTCGTATTTTAAGAATCTAAAGTACTCAAGGTTTTATGACATATCAAAAAAGTATGGCCAATATCTGAGTCTTAGAATAGAATAACAGAGTTGGATGGCACCTTAGAGGTCTTCTAGTCAACCCCTCAGCTCAGGCAGGGAACCCTATACTATTTCAGGCAGTTGGTTATCCAATCTCTTCTTAAAATCTTCCAGTGTTGAAGCATTCACAACTTCTGAAGACAAGTTGTTCCACTGATGAATTGTTCTGTCAGTAAATTTCTCCTTAGTTCTAGGTTGCTTCTCTCCTTGATTAGTTTCCATCCATTGCTTCTTGTTCTGCCTTCAGGTGCTTTGGAGAATAGCTTGACCCCCTCTTCTTTGGGGTAACCCCTGAGATATTGGAAGACTGCTATCATGTCACCCCTAGTCCTTCTTTTCATTAAACTAGACATACCCAATTCCAACTAGACATACCCAATTCTAAGTCTTCTTCAACCTTTGCAAGAAAGTCATATATTCTGTCCTCCCCCCCCCATTTATAACTTCATAGTGGGTAAACAGTTAACAATAAAGTATACAACTGGCTCCATCAAAATCTAGGGCTGGTCTTGATCCATCCTGTTCCCCAAAGCAGAGACAAAGAAACTACAGCCCAACCTTGTAGCCAATTTTGAGGTCCTCACACTCCTGGGAGCAGCCTGTCTGCTTCTTGTTCAGGCACTCATTGATGAAACAGTTCAGCTCATCAGAGCCATCGCCACAGTCATCATTGTTGTCACAAAGCAAATTATTGGGGATGCACTGCTCATTGTGGCAGAGATAAAAGGTATCATTGCACTTGCTCTCTGAAATGATAGTGAGAAACCATTAGGACTGATCTCAAAGCAGTGGGTTTTCCTCCCGCCCACCATTTAAGTTTCCATATTTACAGTTTTAAAGCCATTCCACAAGAGCTAATGAGCACAACCTTCTCTGCATGTGAGTCGTCAACCTGTTTCTAGCCACCGTTGTATATTTAAACAACTTTCTGTGAACATGACACCCAAAAGGCTTCATCGCAAAGGGTGATCTCCCCCTCTAAAGTTTCAAGTATATCATTATCCATTATATTAAACACAATTTAATAAAAAAGTGCTTGATATTAAAAAGATCTCACTAGCTAAAAAACATACTTAATGAATTATGATTAATAATTCAAGCTTAGACTGCACCCTAATTTGTTCACTCAAAGAGTGCAAGTAGTGATTTTGCACTGTTCTCTTCCAATTAGGTAACAAAACTACAAAACCTCCCTCAGTGTGGAGAATGTACTTATTTCATAAATTAAATATAACTTTTTGTAGCTTTAAAAAATTGAGAATGACATTGATCTGTGTTCATGGAACAAGTTCGGCAATCAAGACAGGACATCTCCAGGGTGGTGTAATCAGCTCCCACACAAGGTAACAATCTGACTCCTCCCTCTAGTCTAATTAATTGAGGATTCCCAATGCTTTTCAAAAAGTACATAGAATCCTGCTGCTGGATTACTAATTAAGTAGTTAGGAGGAGACCAATTACAAGAGCGCTTCATTTTGTTCTTACTCTTTCTGACCATGGAGTTGCTATAAACCAACGAAAGTACAAGTGGCCACCACCCCAAACCAAACCCCTGGACCTACCAGGGCTAGAGCATCTTGGATTCTTGGGGGCTTCATCAGATTGGTCATGGCAATCAAACTCGCCATCACACTCCCACAGTTTGTTGCTCAGACACCGGCCATTAGCACAACGGAACTCGCTGGGGCTACAAGTAGGGTACTCTGAGGAAGGCCAAAAGTGGAGGGAATAAATCAGTGGATGACACAACAGTGCCTCTTTTTATCATGTAACAGGATCAACATGCATTTGAAGAACATCTTATTTGCTTTCGTGTAAGTAATATTATGCAAAATGCAGAAGTAGAGTAAGAAATAGTGAAACAATGAAGAGATAAAAATAGAAACCTAACCGATCTAATTTATACCATCACTATTTACCGTACTTTTCCATATTGTTCTATTCTTGCAAACCATCCTTGCTTTCATAACATCAATTCATACATTTTCATTTTTTAGCCTTCTCACCTCTCTCTTTTTGAGGTTTTCATCAACTCTGTCCAACCACAACTTCCTTCCTTTCACTCATTCACCCTTCTTTTGTGTATGTGTTCTGTAATTTGATCCCCATTTATACTCTCTACATGACCAAACTCCCTAAACATAATTCTTCTATACTAGTTACTCAATTTTGTATTCAGCCTATATTCATTCAGCACTTACAAATTCCTAGTCTCTCTTCTATTTTATGGTATACACTTCTTCAGTATCCCAAACCAGCTGCATGCAACTTATTTTTATGTTTCTCCTGACAGCCCTAAATCTCACTTCCAAGTGACAAAGTGGATATAGTCTTCCATGAACATTTTCACTTCTTTTGAGAAGCATACTGGATACTACCCGCCTACCAGCATTCACACGTATTAGAAATCCATTTTCCCACCTTCAATTGACATTCTACTGAGGTACACAAATTCATCAGCTTTCTCTAGGTTTTCACCATTTATGTCTAACCTGCCATTTTTCAATCCATTTTTCTTGTCAAACACAACTAGCTCGATTTTTGATCAATCAATTTTCAGGCTCCTACCCTTCACTTCAAAATGCAATTCATATAACATTCACTGAAAAACATTTTTGAGTTTTCAACAAGCAACATGGCACTGTCTGCACATCAAGGCATGTCCATATTTATGTCTCTGGCCAGCACATCTTTGTTGCAGCCTTATAATTTATTTATAAATATACTAAACAGATTAAATGTCACACATCTGTGTTGCACACAGGCTTATAGTCATTCACTTATGCACATGGAGATCTCACAGTCACTTAGGTTTCCTGCGTGGGTTTCCCAGATAGGTTTGTCTGGAGCATATAAAGCACTCAGCCCTAGTCAACAACTGGAAAATAATTGGGAATGTATACAAATCACTTTCAACCAAACACTGGGGCACTTCATGGGCACATGAAGATCCAATGAGTTCAAACTGGCAGTAAAACCTTACTGGTTACAATGTGCATTTGTTCTCTCACACATTTATACAATCATTCCCACTTACTCAAATCCTTTTCAACCAAATTGTCCAAGTATTAGCTACAACAGTCCACACACCTTAAAATTGCCAAATGTGAAAAACACAGCTAGAGGAATCGAAACCATCAAATCTAGATCCAGAATGACTAAAAGAGTGGGTAGACTACAAAGTATCCTTTCTCTGCCAAAGCTTTTGCTTCACAAAACTGATAACTGAGAATTGATTGGGTAGGGGGCACTTGGTATGTTCAGCAACTAGTCTCCTTTGTCTGACTTCATGGGATATTTCTCTTTTGAATGTTAAAATACTAATAAATGGCCTAACTTGCGAAGCAAAACCGAGCAGAGCAAAGCAATACCTGTTAGCTAAAATTACTGCATAGTCATGGGGTTGCCTGGACCTGCTTGCTTACATGAGAACCACTTCAGCAAATTGGTTCTCGGAGAACAATTGAGGAATGTCTTTCAGACATGGTGAAAGTTTAATTACAATCTAACTTCTTCAAATCAAGTTATCAAAAAAGCCAGCAAATTGTTTCTTCATTTGCGCTTTCCCCTCATAGCTCTTAAGAATAGTCCACACAACAATATTAAATAATAAATTAAAACTTAATTGCTTTGCTTTCCGTCGATTTCACTTGCCCTCAGCTAGCAAAATTTGATTTGGCAGTAAGCGAATAAAAATTGGGCTCCAGTGGCCACTCTCGTGGTTAAGCACTAATTCAAGGCTGGCACTTACCACAGTCAGGGGATTCATCAGAACCATCACCACAGTCATCATCGTGATCACACACAAAATGTTTTGGGATGCACTGCCGGTTGTTGCACATAAACTCCCGTTCATCACAAGTGTTGTTATATACTGAAATTACAGATTACAACTGAAATCAGTTATGCCATATCCCGCTGGATAGTTCAGTTCTTTTCATTGTTCCACAATCAGTTTTTATTAATTGAAAACTCATGACATTTGTACATTTTAATAAAGAAAACCATGAGCAAATCCATATAATTGCATCTTTCCATTGTTCATTAGTTCTTATCACTGTCACAGAAAAGAAAAACCAAAGCTGCAACTATTCTGCTCTGAGACAGCATTTCATCTCCTAGAAGGAAACGATAACAATTGTTCCCCTGACTCTTTGAGATCATTTACCCACCATCGCCACCAACAGAGGCAATGGTCACTGTCTCTCCATTCTGAAGAAAGAACATTTCAATTTCACTTTCTCTGGGATAATGCAAATGATATAACTAACTCATGATACAATGAAATTACTGAAACAAAACACGATGCACCAAAATACTGGCTCTACTCTTACTAAGAATATGATCAAAGCAAGATCGAGATTTATACAGCTGAAAATACTATCAGTTGCAGGTCTTCTTATTGCATCATTTTATCTTTGCTTCCTATGATAGACTCTAGAAATAGGGCATCTCATTAGCTCAACACATTAGGCCCTGTTTTATCTGGTAATGGTTATGTGAAATGGATAAAACTGTTAAAAGAGGTCAACTGATTCTCAACTCAGTATGTTATTATTTTATCCCTAACTTTCCCAAAACACCATAGGAAAACCAGCCTCTTTCGCAAATAGAACCTCACAAAAGCTTCTGATCCAAACCATCAGAAAAGGTTGAGTTTTGGCTGATGTCCCCTAAGGAGGCACTTGGTACTTATACCATTTTCGTTTTCCTTCCTGTTATGATACCACCTTTATCATTATGTCCTATTCCTAGACAGAGTGAGAACTGTATACTAACAAGGTCTTGTTTACAAAGATAAAATGAAACAGAAGCTTAGCTTGCCCCTTGAGGTAACCAGCAAAATGAGTAACAGCAAGAGCTCATCAAACTTTCGGCAGGAGACCATAATCAACTGCAGAATGTTAAGAAGAAACAATAACTCACAGCATCCAGCAGCCACTGTTTCATCAGCTCCATCAGGGCAATCTCTATCTCCATCACACAGCCACCGTTGTGGGACACACAGGTAGGTGTTTGGGCACTGGAAGGTTCCTGCAGCACACGTAGTGTGATCTAAAGAAGCCAAAAGATGAACAGGCACTGAGTCTGATAAAATCAAAATTCAGAAATTTGAGGTTTCTCTTACCACCTTTCCACATTTTTCTCACATCACACGTGTGCATTTCACACATCCACCATTTTTCTTCAACTGCTACTGGAACTAAGAAATCTTTCATCTCAGCTTTTCTTTGCTTCCCCTTTTACAAACAACACATTGTTGCTGTTTTTTACTTCCAGGGCATCAAAAATTACTTAGATCAGGAGCAAATTTTTTATTTCTTTATGAATGTATAGACTATTTCAGTCAACTGACTTAAGCAGTGTATAAGAACGTGAGATGAAGCCAATGCAACATGAAATGAAGCTAATGCAATGGTAAAATACAATAAAATTAAGTAAACAATTAAAGTTTAAAGTTACAATTAATAATAGAAGCAGTTACAATATTCCAGGCATCAGGAGCTCAATGACATTCAAATTCAAAAGCCATCTGAGGAAACATTAAGCTTCCAGAATGCCATGAGAATGGAAGCTACCTTTGCCGGAGGAGAGAGGCAGGGGGGGGGAGAAGAGGGAAGGAAAGTTGTTTCAGAAGAAAGGAAATCCTTATCATATATTTAGCAGAGATGTGCTTTTGATCGGAGCTGGCAAAATCTCAATGGAGTAGGGACTCTCTAAGACAGCTGAACCCTGAGCCGCAAGACTTTGTTAAACCAGGACCTTGAAGAGCATTCAGAAACAGAAGGGTAACCAATGCAACTCCCATACCGTGTTTCCCCGAAAATAAGATATCCTGCGAAAATAAGATCTACCTCCATTTTTGCCTCTCGGAGGAATATAAGGCATCCCCCGAAAATAAGACCTCCCCGAAAATATTATTTTTGGGGGGTGCCTTATTTTCCGGGAAACACGGTAGATCGCCCACCCCCACCCACAAATAAC
>JANHFO010004205.1:90973-110827 GCA_032468095.1 Pareas carinatus
CTGAACCTAATCGGTTCAGTACTTTCCGGGATCACTTACCAGACACGAACGTGCCTAATTTTTTATATATATAGATAGATGTTTTAAAAACTCTTTGAATTAGAGCATTAAGTTTAACATATATTAATCAGAAAATTGCATATAAGGCTCTTCAAAGAGTGTAAGACTCATTTTGAAGCTGACTGGACATGAGATAGCAGTGACTACTTTCAGTGAATCTGCATCCTACTTGCCATCTATCTTGCATTCAAAACAAAAAAGAGTCAAGGGTTTATAATCGCCTTCAGAAGGCACTTTGAAGACAAAAATCACCTGCCTTTGTCCCAACCGCATGCATTTTGAGAAAGATCACTTTGAAATGTCTCCTCTGGTGCAATTACCTAGGAGCACTTTTAATTTGTGAGGTCTGAGCCCATGGGAAAGATGATTGTGACTGAAATCAAGAAAACATACAATAATCTAGTCAGTCTGTCTTAACTTGATTATGTTAGCTGAGGATGGTTGCCTGGATAGATTCAGACAATATTGAATGTCATCCTCCGCTGATATTTCAGACATACTCAATTCTTATACTTGATCTTAGCCAAAAGGTCAAGAAGCCACACAAACATAATCAACTATTGTCCAAATAGAAACACCTCTAGTTTGAGAGGTCACATCTGTATTAGCTACATGTTCTTGAAGGAATCTTACTATCCCAGGCTAGACTCATTTAGATGCACTGCCAGTCATTTTCAGCCTGACAGATGACCACTTGTTGGAGAGAGACAAAGGGGATATGACTCTATTGATCCTTTTTTATCTCTTGATAACTTTGGGTACTATTGATTATGGTATATTCCTTGCTCATCTTTGTGAGTTTGAATTGGGGACAATGTAGTGCAGGGATTCTGCTTCCATTGATAGGCAGCCTTAGAGATGAGAACTGAATGATTGTGTTCTGGATCATGGTGTTGTGTTGTATGGAGATGTTAATATCGTTTCATATATTGTATAAAAACAGGACATCACATGTGTTACATTGACAGCAAAGTTGGGCCAGAAGATAGATTAATTGTCATTACATAGGGAAATGGAGAGAGAGGAAATATTTATTATTTTATTTTCTGTTTCCATCCAAAATACTGCTTAGTAGCTGTTCCTTGATCTAACTTTTGACTGACTAGAACCATCTATGGCTAGTAGGCTTGCAGTTCAATTTACCAGTCATCTTGAGAATGCTGGGTCTCAACGCATCTGACCCTTGTGTTTTAAACTCGTTTACAGTAAATTGTAATTTCATCAACATGTTCCAAATTGGTTAATATCAAGCTTCTTGTGCTTTTCTCAACCCTCTGAAGAAAGTTGTCAGTAAGACAAATCAGGAATTTCCTATTTAGCAGAGTTTATCTCTCACAGATGGTAAAGTATTTAAAGTCCCCCATCAGTGATACATCATGTTCTTTGAAAGAACTTCAGTTTACTTTTGGAAAGTATTATTCACATATACTCCACAGTTGCACAAATAATAATTTGCATTCCCTCCTTTACCAGTTTTGTTATTGTGAGCCACTCAGAACTCTAAGGTGGACAGCGATACAAAACTTAAACTAACTTGGATGCTTCTCTACAGCATCACATTTGTTTCTTTGGATTTTTGAGCTGGTGTGGAGAGTTTTAGTGAAGGGCACACCTTCTTTTCCCATCCCTATTACTTCTGCTCCTTTTGAAGAAAATGAATTCTTCAATTAATATGCCCTATTCACAGGAGCTGCTCCACCAAATTTCTCACATCTTATGAAAGAATATTTGCCTTTCTCTATTAAGAGTCCAAACTCAACTTGTATCTCAACTTATAAAACATAGTAAATATTAAACTCAACTTGTATTTGTCTCATAATCTGAGCATTGTAGCATGGGCAACAAAGGCCACAAACTTTATAAGAGATGTTTTTACTTTTTCACTGAGTAGTTAATAGACCCCATTACCATAATACTTTTCCTTTTTAGACAGTATAGAACAGTGTTCGCCAGCCTGTGGACCAAGGCCCACCAGTAGGCCACAGGAAAATCTGGAGATTATTAGCTCCTGTATAGTTGTATGGTTCCTGTGCGTGTGTGTGCGTGTGTGTCTGTCTGTCACTGTCTGTGTCTCTCTCATTCTCTGCCTGTCTCTGTGTGTATGTGTCTGTCTCTCTCTTTCTCTGTCTGCCTCTCTTTCTCTGTGTGTGTGTGTCTGTCTCTCTCATTCTCTGCCTGCCTGCCTGTCTCTCTCTCTCTCAAGCAGGAACAAATATAACACTAAAATGTGTAATACTTAAATAAGCTTCAATCATTTTGTAATAAGTAAACTAACTTTAATACTTTTGCTAGAATTAAACAACTTTTAAAGATTTTGTTATGATTAAATAAGCATTTATGATTTTGTCATATTAAATAGATGCCCTTTATATTAATAAAATGGAAGTTCTCTCATATTGGTGATCCTCGCGATTTCAAATTATGAATTTGGTGTTGTCTGAGGCCAAAAAGGTTGGCGACCGCTGGTATAGAAAACCAGATCACTTGGCATAATCAACATGTACTTCCTTGTAATAGTTGACTAGAAAATAACTCTTTTTTCACTGAAGGCCAGTCTTTCTACCAGGATTACATCTGGAGACTTATTAAAATTTAAAAAGGTGTTAAAATATTATCATGGGTTTTTCAAAAGGTTGTTTACGTATTCTTACTTATCGTTGTTAATCATTTATTTAGAGATCACAGACTATTCAGGATATGGAGGCACTGTACTTTAGCAATGATTTTGCACTGAGTAATAGTGAGTTATCTTCTTCATGTTTATAATAATAAATACTGCATTGTTTTGAATTTATTTATTTAATTTATTTATTTGATTTAATTTATATACCGCCCTACTCCCGAAGGACTCAGGGCGGTGAACAGCCATATAAAACATGTATATAAACAGAGTTCTATAAAGCTATAGGCATATGACAAATAAAACTACTATTTTAATTGCCTATTATCAGTTGGTAGAGGTGAAACAGAGATGGTACCTATGGGGTCTAGCAATCCATTTTTAGGAGTAGATACTAAAAGTTTATCAATCAGATAAGGTAATTCTGTTGAATGCTTCTTTGATGATGCAGTATTAACAGCAAAGAATGCAGTTGCCTTCTGACCCAGGTATGTTAATGTGCTCTTATCCTTGATTGGCCACCTTTATGCTAAAATGTCCAGCTTATCGCTCAATCTGTCTCCTGATGTATTTCATTACCTGTACCTCTTCTGAAAACCAAACTTTTCATGACTGCAAAGTCGTAGAGTGACAACAATTAAGCAACTGAACCAATAGTACATCTCAACATACTATTGCATAGGAGAAATAGGGTCTCAACTGAAATGTTTGATATCTTGCTTGGGACCCAGACAAGTATTCAGACATCCTTTAGATTCCATCAGTCTCTGGAAGCAGATGATAAGGGGTCTCCGACCCTTCAGATAAGATGTGCCATGACTATACTCCATTTGGCTGCTCACATTTCAAATTATTTTTCCTTTCTCTCATTAAGGTACATGTGAAAGATAGGAGATGTTCTATCATCTTTCACATGCTAAGTTCAAGGAGGGAGATGTGGGTGGCCACTAATACAGGTAATCCTCAAGTTACAAGCATAATGGAACCTGCCGATCACGGCCATAACTCATGAGGGTCATAAATGCAACCCACTTACAGAGAGTCCAAAATGTGGTCACGAGACCAATAATCAGAACTTTGAATCTGGGTTGTAAGTGCCCCTCACATAGGGGTTGTGGCCTGTCTGTCACCGGAGGATTCAGTGGCCAAATACATTCCAAGAGCTCTGATGGGGAAGAGAGGATGTAGTTGTTGCAGTGAGAGAGAGAGGCGGAGCCTGGGCTGTCCATTAGCCCCCAGGAGGGGATACTGCTACCTCCTTGCACTGAGATGAGTGATGAGGGAGAAGGGAATAAGCTGAGCCCAGTGTCTGATGCTAGAATGCGTCGAAGGCAAGAGGGAGTAGAGCAGAGAGAGGCTATGGGCTGATCCTCGGGGCAGAGGAGCCACCGCTGTTAGTTGAGCCCCATCCTAGCTGAGAATAAAAGGCAGGAGGTGGAGATGAATAGGTGAGGCAGACAACTATTTGTCTCCCTGACAGTCAGCCACTTCTAGTGTGAACTTCTGATTGGAAACTTTACTGGAGTTCATCTGTGGCGCTGAGAGCCAGGTGCCTTCTGAGCGTATGAGTGGGTTTGCTGAGGAGCGAGCTCACCTTCCAGAGTTCCCTCTTTGAGTAAGAGAAAAGACAAACTCTTGACTTGTTGAGGCCCTGTAGGAGGAAAGGGAGTGAGCTCGGTTGACGGCTGGCATTCAGAGACTCATTGCTGAGAAACTGCTGGTGCTCCTAAATAAAGGGAATGTGTATTATTTACTTGCACATCTGTTGTGTTTGGGAGTCTGGTCAAAACAGTAGGTCTACTGGAACTCTGAACAGTTGCTAAGAGACCGGTCATAAATTAAGGACTATCTGTACATATATCAGCTCATCACAAAATCCCGGAAGCCATGGTGAAGTGGGCATCAATTATCCTGCATTCACCTCTATCAAAGTTTTCAATCCTGCTGTAGATATTCAGAAGGAATTTGACAGTGAGTGGCTGAAACTTCCAAGTCAAAGAACTTTATCTTCAGCACCACATTTCATTTTCAAGAACTCTGGGAGTGCTGCAGGTACTATGGTGATGTCTGTCCAGAAGACAGGTGCTGAAGAACTGGCTAAAGGCAGCCCTCTTTGTAATAGATGGAATGAATCTCTTGCCAGATGCCAGGGTTTGGCCTGTGCATCTTGTGATTAATACAGCTCCTAGTTGTTTTTCTCTGGATCCACACCTGTGAGAAATGTTGCATTCTAGCAACTAAGAAGATATTCGGTTATAAAATACAAACCACCTTATTTATATGAGGTAGCTCCTGAAAAAGCAAAGAATCAAAGTGGGAAGGGGTGCTTAAAGCCACAGCTACATCAAGTCTATGAATATTTCCAATAACTGCATTCCAGAAGTAGTTTTGGAACCCACGAATGTTATGTTGTTGTTGTTTTAATGAAGGCCACATTCTGAGGATATGCCACCATATGTCACATTCGTTTTTGTCCCGGAAAAGGAAAGTATGCTAGGTTTTTAAGTGTTTTGGAAATGTGTATTCACACAGCTGACATTATTGTTCATATGGCTAAGGAATTCTTGATCTTTAGCATATCCCAAATGAGATGAACTACACTTTGTGGAGCAGATATTTCACAATGAAAGCTGCCGTGTGGGGGAGCATTCATTGTTTTACTAACCTTTTTGGTAACTCTAAATTTGTAATCTCTGCTTGTAAAAGTTATGTACGCAAGAAGCATAGTACAGAGGGAGGGTGGAGTGGGGTGAGGAAGAAAAAAATTAATGAATGTGTCACTGAAGTAGGAAATGTTATGACTGACACCTGATTTGAGTTCACGTTTCCATCATTCTTACCACACGAATTCTTAGGACAGATACAATAGATAATTTTTTCTTGTTGCTAAAAAGTAAAAAGTGAGGTAAAGTTAAAGTAAAAGCAGTACACCAAATAGATGAGACTAAAAGGTGAAGTAACAGAACTGATTATACTACTTCAGACTATAAGATTATATAACCAGGTAGCAAGCAACAAAATTTCCTACAAATATAAACTATGTCTAAGGGGGAGAAACATGAAAGTGATGCACAGCTTCTCAACTGTTTTTTATATTTGTAAACAAAGAAATTAGGGAAACTATGTTATCTTAATTTGTTTTTGCTATGTGTTATAACAATCAAAGTGCACTTAGAATATTGGGGTGAAACACAATGGCTGACTCCCACCTTTTTAAGCATCAAGGATGCCTTCTGTTGTAATCTAGAAGCTAAGATTTAAAATAAACCCAAGAGTGTGAGTCTTCTATGACCAAAGCCAGGGAAGAAGTAAAACCATAAATATATTTTTGAGTGAATATTCACATTGGAAATCAGTCATACTATTCTCTAAAATGTCAATATGTGTTTTGGTTTTAAAATTTAAGCAATAGGTATTTCTGCTTTGTGTGTATTTTGGAGGAATCCAATATCTTTATGGGAGACATAGAGTTTTTCCTTGGAGGTGCCAAAAACATGAAACGCTGACAGAGGTAAAATACATCTCAGTAGGTGGCAGCACCTGTATGAATTTTTCTAGGTATTTTCTAGAAGGGAAGGTAGGTTGGACCTGTTTTATATCTATTTATTTTACAATATTTGCAAACCTCCCAGCCAATTAAGAATCTGGGAGCTGAACAACAAAGCATGGGTAAAACACAATCAGAATAGTAAAAACCATGACGTTCATACATATAAAAGGTGGGTACCCACAAATAATTTGGTCTAAATGTACATTAAAATAATGGTTTTTTTCACTGTTTTGCAAAAGGCAAGGAGATAGGGAAACCCAGTTCCATCACCTGGAGGCTACAGTGGAAAATGTTTGCTGTCTTGACCGCTCTTCACATACTTCTCATTGGGAGGGATCACTCTCTAGATATTTGGACATTAACACCTGAATGGGAAATCTCTAGGGAATAGTAGGGCTGTCAAATAGGCTGAGGAGTTGGAAACGCATCCCAGAAAAGTCAGTCAGTACAGTTGCCAGGGGAATAACCTGCCTGGGTCCAAGAATCATTGTCAAGCTCAGGCTGAAGGATACTTTGACCATTAGCAATGACATAGCATTTCAGTCAGTTAACATATCAGGTTAAAGATAAGATAAAGAAGATAAAGAAATGTAGGAGATGAATAAATCAGTACTCCTGGAAGAGGGCATTCAATTGAAAACTGTATGTTAAGTTAAGGGTGCAACGTAAAAATAATCTATTTATTGTTTCAATTTCCCACTTAAGTTAGTATGGATTCCACACATGGCTTCAAAAAGGTAACTGGGACCCAACTGAAAATCTCACACTTTTGCTCTTTGTTTTTCTTCTCCCCTCAGATTATAAATGAAAAGTGAGTGACAGACCAACATATGAATGACATAATTCAACGTGTCTCCTAAACTAATTTCACAATACCGACTCAAAGCATGGCGGAGCACACTGATAAACTTATCAGCATGGAAGCAAACAAGCTCAAACATTCACAGAGTTACCAGGAAACTACATCAGTGGGGATTAAAAGAATGCAAAAACGATTCCTTCAGAAAGATGGAAGTTGCAATGTTTACTTCAAACATATCTTCGGGGAGTGGGAGAGCTATGTGGCTGATATTTTCACCACACTGGTGGATATCAAGTGGCGCCATATGTTTGTGATCTTTTCCTTATCTTACATCCTATCCTGGCTATTGTTTGGTTTGGTTTTTTGGCTCATTGCACTCCAGCATGGAGACCTATTGCCAGAAGAAGAAGTCACCCGCTGCGTGGAGAATGTCAATAGTTTCACAGGGGCTTTCTTATTCTCTCTGGAAACCCAAACCACCATAGGCTATGGATCTCACTTTGTGACGGATGAATGTTCTGCAGCAATTCTGACAGTTGTCATACAATCTGTGTTAGGTTGCATCATTGACACCTTCATTATTGGAGCTGCCTTAGCAAAAATGGCCACTGCCCGAAAGCGAGCTCAGACCATCCGCTTTAGCTACTATGCAACAGTAGGCTTGCGAGATGGTAAACTCTGCCTCATGTGGCGGATAGGTGATTTTCGGCCTAACCATATGGTAGAAGGTACCGTAAGAGCTCAACTCTTGAGGTATGTGGAAGACAGGGTGGGCAGGATGATATTGGAATACAAAGACTTAAAATTGCTAAGTGATCAGATCATTCTGGCCACCCCAGTGACCATTGTGCATGAAATTAACCAGGATAGTCCACTGTATGATCTTGACAGGAAAACTCTGGCTAAGGACAATTTTGAGATCCTGGTTACATTTGTTTACACTGGAGATTCAACAGGAACATCACATCAGTCAAGGAGTTCCTATGTGCCTCGAGAAATCCTTTGGGGACACAGATTCAATGACGTTCTGCAACTGAAGAAAAAATACTACAAAGTCAACTGCCTGCAATTTGAAGAAACCACTGAGGTTTATGCTCCTTATTGTAGTGCCAAGCATTTGGATAAAAAGGAGCAAGAATATACAAGCTGTGATAAGACAACAAATGGAGAGCCAGAAATCTCTTCCTCCTCCTCTTCCTCATCCTCTTCTTCCTGTTCATCGGGAATCAGAATGCGATCATTTAGTGCTGATGCTTTAATTATTCATTCTGAAGTTTCTGGAGAGTCAGTCAAAATTACCAGTCCAGGTAATACAATGGAGCTGCCATATGAGAGAGCTCTGGTGACGTTAAGCAGAATTTCAATGGAATCTCAGATTTAGAAATCAACAACTTTTGCAGAACTATGTAACTAACTATAATAGCTATCAAGCGCACAAAGTTCACTTAAATATTTAGTCCTGATTCTCAAAGAAGAGATTTACTAACAAAATTTTACGATTGCACTCTGACATTCCTTTCGATACATAACTGTCTGTAATCTTTTTCACAAATTATTAAATCCTGCATAGTGAAACTGAAAGTTATTTATTGAAAATTCAAATTTGTTATCACTGAATTCACAGAGATGATTATTTGAAAAATTAATCACATTATTCTGCAATTAAGACATATTTGGGAACTGATCTATGTTTATATGATTTTGGAGACTGATAAGTAAGTTTCAATGTTAGTTACTTGCATCTTGCAGCATAATTAATCCCAATCTTTGTTCCTTTGTAAATTGTTAGATCTTTCTTCAGTGTATGCACTTTTCTTTTGTTTAAAATTACAAATAAAAAAGCACATTTGGGGATTGAAAATACTAAGGTCACGTGTAAACTATGAGAACACTGATTTCTCTCAAAAATGAAAACAAGTAATTAGTTTTGCCAAAAGCACATTATTTGTTGCACTTTACACTTTAATTTTACTGTCATTAATTTGATGTGGGGATATAAGGTTAAATGTATTCAAATCTACATTTTTAGTATTTTCAAACAGCAGTTTTTAAATCATTTAACATTTCTGTCCAGAAAATGTTAAAAATTGGTTCTGCCTATAAGAGGAAAACAGAATTTTATAATGTACAGTAATGCTAAGCATGACTTTTAAAATTAGTATATATAAACACTTTGATTTTGATTTGATTTGATTTGATTTATTTAGATTTCTATACCGCCCTTCTCCCCGAAGGGACCCAGGGCGGTGTACAGCCATATAAAATTGAAACAATAAACAAAACACAAACAACAACAGACACATTTAAAAGCAATGAATGGAATTCTCAGTCTGTTCAAATGCAGAAAGTTAGAAACCGATGTATTGTCTGAATGCTGAAAAGCTTTTCCTTGCAAAAGAGCCCAAGTTATTGTCAGCTCAGTGTCTGCTCTAAAGATGAAACCAGATGTCACAAATGAAAGAACTGTGGCGGGACACTGTTAATTATTCCTGTCCCTTTTTCTGCTCCAGCCAATGGTATGAGAACAAAGCAGAACGTAGTGTTATTTCCTGATAATATCATGGCATACATTATTGTATTTCTAACAAATGTCATCGGGAGGATATATAGAATGGAGATAATTCTATGTCTCTTGCGGTGCCTAAGTATTCCTGGAGACAAGAAAGTATCGCTATACCATTTAATTCTTTTCCCTGGTGGAAAATTATTTGGCAACTCATAGTCAAGGGCCGTCTGATTTATAGTAGCTTTCAAAATGCCCCCAAGGTATAGGCACACTTTCTTCCCTCCAACCAGACTAAACATCAAAAGACAGGAGGCTTCCCCACTTAGTTCATCCTGCAGGTAATAACTATTCACTTGTGGGCGGGGGCTTTTTAAAATGTTACAGTGGTTTCTATGGTGATAGACACTGCACATTTTTAGAAGAGAATGTATAAGGAATTTTTACATATTGAGAAAAAAAAACCCAAAATGTAATCCACACAATGAATTAAGAAACATGTGTCGTTTCTCTCCGACTTTCAGGTCAAAGTATCTAGATCTGTATATTATGTTCTAATTTAATTCAGATGAGAATGAGATCAGAACTGTTGTCAAAAGGGCAGAATTAAAGAAAAGTTTAATTCAACAGACCAGTCTGCTGAATTATCTTTGACGATAAACACCAGAGGAGGGGGAAAAATTTATTTTATGGCTGAGACAAATTACAGGTACATACCTCATCCTTGATATATGGATTATTGTTGTGCATTCTGAACAAATCATTAGGACACATCTGCTAGGATGACACAAATGCAGCCAAAGCAAGCTGTGGCCAGGTTTTTGCCTCATGAAATGTCCCTGACACTAGTAGAGTTCTGTAATCCATTCCTAGTTGTGTTCTGTGGTCTTCATGAACAACACATTGCATTCCAGAAGCACTGATAAACCATTTTAGCTAGGCCATACTTCAGCAAGAACAAAACTGGGGATACAGTTTTTTAGGCCACAACAAAACCCACAAGGATCCTGGAATGATCTTATAAAGCAGCTAAGGTGAGGCTGATGAGAGTTGCTACTTCCTCCCCTTTCTCCTAAACAGCTGCCAAAGTGGCATATTTCTCTGGCCCACTCACTCCTCTTCTTTTTTACCCCTTTCCCCTCCTCCCGTTAAGTACACCACTGCTATACCCCAATGTTGCATATCCCAGTAGCCCAACTTCCAGATTTTCCCTGATCTGTTGTTTTCCTGGCTTTTTCTGTTTCTTCCCTTACCTCCCCCAAAACCAAACCTCACTGTGGTCATTATCCAAAACAAAACAGTCACGTTGCACTCCCTATCTTCACCAAGCATACATATTTGATTTGAACATTAATTATCTGAGATAAGTCATTCCATATATGAACCACTTCATTCTTCCTACAGCTCAACTGCAGCGGCTTCTCGCCACTGTTAGTGAACCAATCTGGAGGGTATACCAACCTCGGTGAAGTTTAAAGAGCCCAAGTGGACAGAAGTGAACAGGAACTCCATCAATCAGAAAGAAAGTTGCACAACTATGTATATCCTCAGATATACCTATTTCAGGAAACATTCTAACCTCTGAGAGAAAATCCAGTGAACTTAACCTTTATAAGTTCTCCTGAATGCAAGAGACTTAACAGTAGTCATTTAATATCCTGGAATTTTGACTTCTATTCAAAGTGGTCTGTTTCAACACCAGAGCACTGGAAATAGGAGGGTCCCTTATCCTGCAGACCCCTCAACCCCCATGAAAAAATAACCTTCAACTATAATTGTTGATCTGTGAGTTTCTCTTTGTAGTGGCACATTTATTTCTAGAGCTTTCCTCAAATCAGATTGCTGCTTTTGTAGAAGCAGCCCAGGGAAGAAATGGTGGGAAGGAACACCCAAAGTAACTTACTTTCAACTATAGTCCTTCGCCCACTTCCATCATCATTGATTTGCTGGATGTTGCCAAAGTGAATGTCACTGTAGAAGATGCGGTTGCTGCCCTTGCTGCCATGGCGGTAATCAAAGGCCAAGGCAATGACGTTTTTCATGTGCTCGCTGTCTTCAAATGGCTTAATGGGCGCATTGAGATTGTTCTCATCAGATAAGTGGATACTTTTTAGAATGGTCCGTTCCGAATAGAGCAGGTACCCATCATAGTCACGGCAACTTACACCATCCTCAGAGAGCATTCCGTGGGCGCAGGCACACGTCCGCTGGCCTCCTCCTCGATATAGACACAACTGCTGACAGTCACCGTTATTCAGCGCGCACACATTGGTACCTGTAGAAAAGGAAGGCAAGAAAAATTAGCTAGCATTAGGTTTGGTTTGCAGCCTGTTTCTATGTCTCTTGTGGTTTTAACTCAGGTAACAAATTCCACCTTTGTTGCTCATAGTACCACTCAATCCCTTGGGTACAGGCTTTTTCACATACCCTTTTGCCTGGCTCTGTTGAACACCTTGATGTCCTTCAGCTGGACTCCTATCCCTGTGCGTAGAGACACAATTTCTGATGCATTGTCCTTGCTGCCTCTCTTAATGGATCCATTTGCATGAGTCCTAGAAGTAGGCACAGTTAAGCATGAAACTATGAGTCTACTGTACCAGCCTAGCTCTTATATAGCAAAACACAATGAGGAAGCCATTGTTTACAGCACCGTGACACAAATCTTCAGTTCACACACATGGTTACATAGGCATGCGTTCTGATATATTAGGTATCTTACATCCAAAGATTATGGACAATCCATCCTTGCTTCACCTCAATTAACACATCTAAAACTGGACACATGCACACGTACTATATTTTCTGTAAGACCGAATAGGATTGCATAGAGGGGGGTTGAGAAAGATGCAGTAGTATAAATCCAAAATGAACCTAGCTCTAACCCTAATCCTAACAAGGAAATAATGCAGTTGCTTGAGAAACGCTTCCAGACATGACCAACGGCACTGAGACACAAACCTGTCACTCCAGTAGACATAATCCTCAAAGACAGATACTGAGAACATATCCATGTTGTTACTGGATAGGACAACCTCTCTCTTATCACCGGTCTCTAGGTCTATGCGTTCAATCTTATCTGTCCGAGCATCACACCAGTAAAGTTTCCCATCCTAAAAAAGAGATCCAGATGACAATTCATTTTGCAAATTATATCACATAACCGAGGACACCAAAGAGAATGTAAAATGCAGGCTGAATCAGTTCTCAACCATGTATAATTTCCCCTACTCTCAGCTCAAATCGTATCCCAAAAGGGAAATAAATGGACATATGAACTGCTGTTACTTCAGTGGGATGGGAATTGTTTAAAGTCATGAAAGATTGGAGGTTATCTAACATAGTCTCGGATATCAACGTCAATTTAAAATGTAGGCAATCAGTTCTCAATCATGTAACATTTCCCTTACTCTCAGCTCAAATTATATCCCAGCAAGGAAATAAATGGACACATCAACTGCTGTTACTCCAGTGGGATGGGGCTTTGTTTAAAGAACTGAGCAGGACTCCAACTGAGCAGAGGACATTGCTAGGTTCCTTTTCTTAACACAAGCAAATGCTTTGCACAAAATTGAGTTTTCCTGGATTGTATAATTCAGAATTATCACATATGAATTTTAATTTACACTGAATTATGCTTCTGTGTTAAATCACATAATCATGTTTCTTTGCCGTTACTCTAGGGGTACAATGGGGCAAGGCATTCCCTAAGATGCTAAATATGCCATTCAAGGTTCATTTCTCAACTACGGTTTTTGGGTTTAATAGATAGGCATCATTGTGTCCAACAACCTCAGCCTCAGGACCTTACTTCATAATCAACGGAAATCCCATTGGGCCAGCTAATGCTGGAGTTGATGAGAACCACACGCTCTGTTCCATCCAGCCGAGAGCGCTCGATGCGAGGGTACTGACCCCACTCTGTCCAAAATAGGTATCTGAAAGATTGGACAAAGACAGTGCCAGAAGAGTTAACAAACCATGTGTTCAGCCAGAGTTGCCACTAGACTGTAATTCTTACTGAGTAAAACAAAAAGTCAACTCAATATTCATGCAAAATCTTTTCCAATTGAGTGATTTTTTAAAACACTGGGATTGCTACTCCCAGAACTGGGAGCCTTTGCCTTTCCCCAGTTCCAATCCATCATTTTTCAGGCACCTCAAATAAAATCCCAACCTGTTCCTTTTACGACCAGTCTAAGAAATTGTGCTCATTGTAAAGAAATCTTACCCTTTCTCTGGGTGCACCGTAATGGCACGTGGCTTATCCAACCCTTGTGAAATCACCACATAGCGGAACGAACCATTGAGCCTGGAGACTTCAATGACATCAAAGCCCTGGTCTGTCCAATAGATGTTTCCTGGAAGGAAAGAGACGCAAGGTTAGGACTTAATTGATTGTTCCTTCCTTGTTTCCTGTGAGAAGCAGGGTTTTTCCCCACACTCAGTTGTGGTTGCTTGCTCATCTACGCAGTCGCACCTGCAATCCAGTCCACGGCAATCCCTTCCACTCGGCCAATGCCATTGGTTACAACATCCTCTCGCCAGGTCTGGTCCCGTTTGGCTCGACTGATGGTGCTCATGCCCATGTCCACCCAATAGATAGTGTCATTGTCTGAAGGGGAGAGGGAAAAAATGCATATGGGAGATTGAAAGAGAAGGTTAGGACGGATGTCATGCCATGAGCCACTATTATTTCAATCATTAGATAATCCCCCAAATTCACTTCTTTTTAGCATCTGACAGTACATTCAAATTAGTAAAAGCAGAGTAGCAGGCTTAGTGGGTCTCTTAACCCCTTTAGCTACAAACAAAACATCTTCGGGGGAAATGCAGACTCCCAGGCTTGAGGAAGTTAAAAGCTTAATTCTATCCTTAAATTCTGGTACAATATACACTGATATTTTATCTAACTAGCTGTATTATTAATTAGCAATATGCATATCATTTTAAGAATACTTGAGAGAACAGGACACTTTACTTGATAACTATTTTTTTGCTGTATAAGTATAGTTGTTTCAAGGCTAAGGCCTTTGTCTTCATCAAGAAACAAATATCTCAGAATGGGGACAGGGGAAGTTTTGTATATGTTCACCACTTTAATAGAATGCACTGATTTGTTCAATATGTGTTCTGCCCTAAATTAAAGTAAATTAAGCAGAGAGTTTGGTCACATCTATTTTTGTCGCTACTTTGGCAATATACTGTGCTGGTATATTTATATCACTCTGGCAATATATTTTGGCAAACTGAGTCTGGAAAGTGATTCAGAATAGATTCCAAGTAGAGGTTAAAAGCTGAATGCAAAAAATGGCTTGTGGAGGAAGGGCATTAAGTTAATTTTGAGCTGTTTGTGGCCATATCAGCTGTTTCTTCTCCACTATGGAAATAAAATATGGGGCTATGGCCTCAACCATAGATTAAGACTGGCTTCAAGATTGTGTCGGTCTTGGTTTATCCTTTAAATGTTCAGTTACAGAAGACATTTTTAACCAGAGATGAGATGAACTTGCTTATGGTGAGCTCTGATTTCCTCACATGAGTTTTGTGACTTGATTTTTCTCTAATATGAGGATGCAGAATACAATGTATACTCTGATAGTTCAATAGTTATACTCTGTTTTTCTTTGGCAACCCATCAAAGTAATTAATCATCATCTCTTCACGGAAAATCAAGACTAAGGATGCAATTAGCCCAATTCCCCCATCAGCCACACTATCTTCCATCAATGCAGCTGCTCTATCCTTCTTCAGAGGACTGTTCTTTTATTCTTCTCCAACTGAGAATCCCAAGAGGGCTAACCCATTACAGGTATTTGCCACTTACCAGCATGGAAATCAATGCCGACAGCCAGTGAAGTCCCAGAGACTGGCACCAGTGCATCAGACTTATCATTGGGATCCAATGGGATGCCGCGGATACCCTCATGTACTGAGTAGAGGAGGAAAGATCCAACACCTGCATGGAGAAATGAAACAGTCACAAGCTTAAAAATTTACCAGAAGGATAAAGAGGTACAGGGAAGCATGTATAGAATGGAAAACTTAGTGCTTTATATGAAAATAACCTCATGCTCTATTCTGAGCATGCAATCTTAAAAAGAATTTCAGTCCACAGAGCTGGCCTAAAAGCCTGCCAGGAGAATTCCGCATTAAAAATAATCTTCCTTAACTTGGATCTGTCTAAGTTGTTTTGCTCTATAACTCCTTCAGTTCCTGCCAATAGTCTGAGGAAAGATGAAATAGGTAATATTTCATTAACAACAACAATCCTCACAACAGCTGGGGCTATGAGAAAACAACCCACACAAATTTTTTATTACAATCAAGAAGTGACCAAGTGATCAAGGCCTGTTTCAAGCCTCTTGTGTATAGTGTTTGTTTTCCAGACTTTCAGGGCCTCCTTTCCTCTACAGTCTGGTAGAGAAATTATTTTTAATCTGGAGGCTGTGCTATGGGTTTTTTTCATCCTATCTTAGAGCTATGAGTTTAGCGGTGTTAAAATTTTGGGACATTTTGCTAAATCTGTAAAAAGCAAAACTGATGCTTGAGTTTTATAAAACTTAAGTATTCCATTTTTTCTCTTAATTGCACCATTCTGTCCCACCACATCTACTTTCCCACAAAAAAATTGGCTTGGTATTTTATGGAGTTTGTAGCTTTTACAAAATGCAATGAACACTTACAAAGTTCTGCAAACCTTCATTTTAACTCTATAATTTTAGGTGTGGTCGGAGGACTATGTGAATGTATAGGATATGTGCAAGTGAACAGAACCGAAACAAAATTAGTTGAAGAGAGACTAGATTTTAGTTTGCTGAAAGTTAGAATATGGAAACAAAAAAGCATTATTATCTTTAATTCACCTAAGTGTCTCTAGCCAATTATTACTTTAAAAGATAAGCAGAGTCAATATTGATTGAAGTAAGGAGGAAGAAGTTTATTTTTTAGTTTATTTTCCCTTGGAAAGGAAGCACTAAAGGGGTTTCAGGAATTCCTAAACAGGAACTAAATTATCAACTTTGTACTATCAACATTGGTCAGTACAAATAGCATTACAGTAGTAATGAGAATAGGTATTCGTTTCTAGCATCGTATCACATTCCCTGCCACAGAAGTAGTAAGATCGTAATTAGGATAGGATCCATCATTCACAGCCTTTTTAGAGCACCTTCCAGAGAAGGGAAAGTAGAAAGATGAGTCTTATATATAAAAGAACTTTCTGAATATCCCTTCTAGAATATGTGATATACTTGCCTTTCTTTGGATCAGTGCAAAGGTAAAAACCAGGAAAAAAACCTGTCAAAATGTATCCTATCATTTTTAGCCCTGCAATTCGATAGCTTTTCTCCTTCATATCTTAGGGCTCCACCCCACTTTATCTATTTTAGGTGACACCAGCGTTTTTCTCCCCTCATCTAGTCTACATGAAAAATGAACATGTGCAGAAGACAGAACATGTATTTAGAAATACATCTCTTGAAGGTACAGAAAGCCAGGACTGACTGCAACTTCCCATTAAGAACATATGCAATTAAGGTCAACTTTGCCCTTTAATGATATACAGATAACACTGTGGGAAGCTTATTAGAAGCCTTGGTGAGAAAACTTTGAAAATTCCACAGGCAGCAGATGGAGCTGTGACACAAGATGCAGAGAGGCAAACGAACCAAGTTCCAGGTCTGGAGAACAGTCCCTGCAGGTCGCATTCAAGCAGAACCACCCTTTATCATGGTTTACCTTCGCAAGACTGCTGCCCGCTCTTCAGGCTATAGCCAGCTGTACACATGCAGGAACGAGTAGTGTCTGATGTAGGAAGGCAGAGTTGTGAGCATTCACCATTGTTCACACTGCAAGGGTTGACGCCTGAAAACCGTAACAATATCAAAGTTAAAGGGGCACAATTACCAGACCCACGCAGCATCAAAATCCAGATTTTCTTTTGCAATCAGGTGGCCCCATATATGAAAATTTACAGCCAAACAAAAATCAAAAAGGGAATTGGCAAATGAATGTCTCCAGGCTCAAACATTTCTGAGATTTCCCTATATGACATTCTTTTCCTCCAAAAGAAACAAATGAACAAATTAATTGCTTTTAAAAAGCCAACACAATCCCTTATTGCAATTTAGTCCTTTCAGACAGTTTTGTAAAATTTGTGCGATGTTAACAAATTTGAACTAAACTCTTGAGTAAGTGTACAGTGTCCCATAAGGATATGCAAGGCCATGGGTGGTTGTACAATGACCTTCAACAAGTGTGGTTCAATTGTTCTAAATGGTCAAAATGCCAACAATTCAAAACTAGATTTCCTAGGATTTTACAGGCAGATTGTGTGGATTTAAGTTCACACAATTTTTTTTGTGCTTCCTGACCTAGGAATCTCATGAGTCTCCATTATGCTTCTTTGCAACCTATTTCTTCAGTCTCTCCTCTTGTACCAAACAGAGCAATACTGCTTGGCATCAGTACTTCAAGAGTACTTCAGCCCCAACTCACCCTGTTGCTGGATGATCTCATCATAGATTTTCATGTGCATCACAAGAGTGGTGCTGTTGCGCAACACGACTGCCTCCGATCCATCTTTCTTGTTGCAGGTGCCCATTTTTTCAGAGGCCTGGTCAGCCCACCACAATTTATCACCTGTGAGAAAGGGCATATACATATGTGTGTTTATTACTGGCATTGCAATACTTTTCACAATTTTAGAATTCCAGTAAACAAGTGTTTTATTGTTCCCATTTTACCAATGTGGACGCAGGGGGAAAAGTGAGATGGGAAGAATAGGGTATCGAATACCTTGGTCAGAAAACTGAAAAAAGAAGAGTTGAAATATTACAAATATTCTAGTTGATTTATCAAAAGAAAGTTACAGGTATTCCTTGGCTTACGATAGCAATTCGGACTGGAATTGCTGTTGTTACGCAACTTGGTCATACAGTGTGATGCCAAATGACTGGGTTGCTTAGCAATGGCAATCCTGACAGCACTGGTTGCCATAATTAAGCAAGAACTACAGCAATGACCTCACATGACTGTGACCTCTGATTCCCTGCTGGCTTCCCCATTGACTTTGCTTGTGAGAAGCTGACAGGAAACGTTGCAAATTATGATCAGTGTGCTCCCTGCAATATCATAAAAGAAAGCTTTGCACTGACTGAGCAGATTGTGATTATGTGACTGAAGGGATGCTATGATGGCTGGAACTATGAGGATCTATTGTAGGTACATTCGTTCATCACCAGGTTAACACTGAACAGTCATTGAATGAACGATTATAGCCCAAGAACTATCTGTAATCAGTAGGAACAAGTGGCTAAAACAATATTTTGGAAAGATATGTTTGACATACAGTAGTCCTCATTTACCAATAGTAATTGCAATCAAATGTTTTGTCACTAAGCATCACAGTTGTAAAGTGCAACTGTCTTAAGTCGCCTATCTGCACTGACTTAGATGGCAGGTCTGACATCCCTAGTTATTGTTAGGCAAATCCCGTGTAGTCGCAGCATCCCATGGTCACATGATCTTGCTATCTGCAATGTCTTGCTGGTTTTGTATTGATTTTGTTTGGTGTGGCAGAAAAGGTCACAGATGGTAATCATATAACTGCAGGATGCTGTAACGTCGTAATTATGAGCTGGTTGCCAAGCATCTGAACTGCAATCATGTGACTGTGGACTCACTGTGACAGCAACAACTACAAGGACTGGTTGTTAGGTTTCCCTCATTCAGCACAGTTATAATTTCAATTGGTTGGTGAATGCATGGGCATTAAATGAGGAGTAACTGTACTCTGTAGCACTCACTGAAATTTTCTTAACCTACATTAAAAATAATTATTTTTTAAAAATATGCTTCCTTATTAAGTAAAATGCTTGTCATTTATTTTTATCAATTACATACAATTCGTTCAAGTACTCTAACTTAGATAAAGTTTGTCCTGAACCAGCCAACACATTTATTTTAACTTAAACTTGGCCTATGCTTGCTAGAGCTAAGAATCTTGAGGACTAGGAATGTCGCGTCTAACTTTTGATTATTTCATTTAAAGTATATGCAGGTCAGTAGGTAAACTTAGTTAAATAAGATAGCTAAATATCAGTTTCGAAGGTCTTCTATAGCATTAGCTATAATTTGGTGGTTTCCTGGTTCTGGTATTATGACAGGAAAAGATCTATTATTTATTTATTTATTTATTTCATCATATTTCTATACCGCCCTTCTCCCCGAAGGGACCCAGGACGGTGTACAGCCATGTAAAAACAACACAAAATAGACATAACAGATACAATATAAATACCACAAAGTTAAAACCAACT
>JANHFO010004205.1:122413-135306 GCA_032468095.1 Pareas carinatus
GATCAGGCCAAAGTTTCTTTCAAGCAATGTGCCATAGACATGACCCTGTAAAACAATCTTAGGCTCCAACATAGATTAACACAGTGAACCCACAAAAAAACATTGCTCCTGCATATTACCTTTACAATATACTACCAATGGAGAGATTGTAGCCACTTTAGATATTAGTAAGTTTTGTGACATATGAGTATAATCCATTCTGAGAAAGAAACCATGCTTTGGTAAATTGCTGGAGTTATTAAAGCAGAATATGTATAGCTGAAATCATTCCAAAGAGCCTACAGAAGAATTAGCTCTGTCATTTTCAGCATGTTTCTTGCTATTGGGTAAAACAGGAATTCCTTCAAGATATCTGCCATCTTCTATTTAGATATAGACTACAGTTACATACCATACCTCATAAATTTTGGCAAAATTAACAGTTAAGAATTAAAGCTAAAAATGGACAGAAATCAAGTGCCCTCTTGCAAAATTTGTCCTGATCCTAATATGGTAAAATCTCATTTCTGGCCTCATTTATAACTTTAATCTCTGGGCAAGCCAAAGGATCCCTAGTATTAGGTATTAAAACAAAGATATGTGGAAAACTAATTTCAATTTAAAATGGCTTTATTGAGAACAAGGCTGGGTTGGGTTTTTTTTTGGCAAAACAACAATAAAAGTCTGAGGAACCCAAGAGACTTCAAACCTAATGGACTGTCTTCTTCTAAAAATCCATAGCTAGATGAAGGAGCGGAAAGTCCTTAGTTGGGACATACTAGAGTTCATCGTAGCTTTCTTCAATCCCTTGTTCACCCAGGGCCCCATCACCAGCTCTGTTGATGCAATAATCAGGTTAGGCCCTGTTTTTTGCTAAAACAGTTGCTAGGCTGTAATTACCATTTAGGGAAGCTCTTAGAATGCTAATTAACTCTAACATAATGATCAACATTTAAAAGAAAGAAAGTATCATTTAACAGGAATTGAGCACTGCTGTTTCTGATGGTAGAAATGCAGAAAGAGAAGGACAGACTGGTTTGCTTTGAAGGCACCTCAGGCCCTTTTCACATTTCAATTTTTGCTAAAGGACTTATAGACTGAGTTACAGGCAATCCTCAGTTAATGACAGTAATTGAGACTAGGAACTCCACTGCTAAGCAATTCGGTCATAAAGCTTGATATCATGTGACTACATCCATTTATGAGGACAATTCCTGCTACAGTTATTAGGTGTGATTTTATGTGATTGCTTATTTGTGGCTTCCTCATTGACTTTACTTGTTGGAAGCTGGCAGTGAAGGTCACAAATCACAATTGTGTGACTGTGGAACACTGCAACTGTTGCAATTGGAAGTTGGTTGTTAAGCACCTGAATTGTGATCATGGGACTGCTGTGACAGCTACAAGTCGCTTGTTCAGGGCCATTGTAATTTCCAATGGTTGCTGAATGAATGGCTGTTAAGCAATAACTAACTTACCTGTACTGAAGTACTTAAAAGATAGCTATTCAAAAAAGAAGAAAATAGATTCTTTCTATTTTTTCTAAATGCAAAACACCTCATATTAAAATATGAGGTCTTGGTTCATGATTCACACTTATGGAACTATTTAGGGTTCATAATAAAAGTTCACTATAGGTAGTCCATGGACAGTTCAGCACGGCACAAGACTACAACAAATGGACAAAGTCACTGGCACCTCCCCACTTCCCTGTCCCTGGAAGAAATGTATCCTAGGGAATTTAACAAAGCATTTATTACAATACTTTGAGACAATGATTAAAACAAGGTTTCTGTGGGGGTGATTGTCATAATTTCTTCAAAAGAAATAACATGTACAGGATCCCTCATTCCCGAGAACCCTAATTAAGAGAGTCCTGTAGCTGCCATATTGTTAGGCACACTTGTCTGTTTTATTTGAGGCCAGTGTCTCATGGATGGAAACTGAAGGCCTGCTGTGCTTTGAGCTAACTGGCTTTCAATTACTACAGGCAGATTAGAAATGCTAATCTAATCATTCCCAGGAGCATTTGTTCTTCATCACTGGGGCTCGGTCTGCTAGCGATCTATTTATTTACTCTTCCAGAACTAGCAAAGAGCTTATTATAATGTAAGAAGCTGGCAATTGTTTAGAATGGTGAACACTTGGGATCTGATTTCCAATACCACAGCTTACTGAATTGATGGTGAACTCTCCGTGGAAGCACGCTGACCACAAATGTGGCAAAAGTCCTGCCTTTTCCCCAGAATTAGATTCAAAATTTTTGTTTATCTTTCTTAAGCAGCGGGGGAAAAAAACCACATTTGCACAATGCTGATTGGCCAGCTCCTATGTCAGTCAAGACAAATTTCTATCCCTCATTTGCAAAGCAACAAGATTTACTCAGCAATATCTGGGTGTTTTTAGGTCAATGGCAAAGTTTCATTCCCTTCTGTCGCGCACTCGGCAGTTCGGGAAGCAAGGAGCTGATAGAGGATTGAGTTGTCCCCATGTCGAGTTAGCTGGTGCAACTTGTTCTGCGCAGACTCAACCAGGCCCACCCATCGGCACCCACTTGGCCACGCCCACCCGTCAGCTGTGGCAAGTCAGCAGCACTGAGCCAGTCACGCCCACCCATCCATGGGAACCTGGTGGCTGTGAGTCGTCCTATTTCAGTTTTCAGGTCAGCGGCAAATCAACGTTTCATTTCCTTCTATCATGTTATCTACGTTTAGTGAAGCAATGAGCCCTAGACGTTATGTCTGCCATATAGCAAGACTCTGTTCCTCCTTGCTTTCCCAATCCATGGCTATGCACAGTACTAAGTGGCTCAGCCCTTTCTGTTACTCAAAACATTACCTTCATGAATCAATCTCAATCTTTAAATAGAAGTCGGGACAAGGACTTTATCAATCCAAAACAAAACGCTGAATGTTTGTGCCGAATGGTTGAAAATAAACCACAAAATAAAACCAAGGAGGCAAACTGTCAGAAGTACAGGTAGTCCTCGACTTACGACCACAATGGATTCCAAAAAGTTCTGTGAGACAATTGTTAAGCGAGTCTTGCCCCATTTTATGACCTTTCTTGCCACAATTGTTAAGCGAATCACTGCAGCTGTTACGCTAGTAACACGGTTGTTAAGTGAATCTGGCATCCCCATTGATTCAGCTTGTCAGAAGGTCACAAAAGGTGGATCACATGACTCCGGGACACTGCAACCGTCATAAGTATGAGCCAGCTGCCAAGTACCTGAATTTTGAATCATGTGACCACAGAGACGCTGCAACGGTATGAAAGACAGTCATAAGTCACTTTTCTCAGATCTGCAAAGAGTCAGTAAATGAGTTGTTCTAAGTCAAGGCCTGCCTGTAGTGGGATGGGGAGTTATGAGATGATTTATCCTACCTATTTTGAAGGTGTTTGTACTGGACTCATTGAAGAAATGAGTAATCTTGATTTGTCCGAACTATGATGGAAGAGTGGATATTGCTCAGGTTTTTTTATTTCCCTGATCAGCAGAGAGATGAGAGAGCCATGCCTTCTCCTCCGCAGCTATGAGTCACATCAAGAGACAGGGCCCCATATTCAGAACGGAGGAGTTCTGATGAGGTGAGATAGGCCCACTTTCCACCAACAAATTCTACAGATGCTCAAAGGAAGGGACACCTCCTACAAGACTGTCACTTTATATCTTGGCTTCCCTGCTAGGAACGATGCTGCCTTACCAACACAGGGAGTGCTTTTTGATTGCTATGTACATTTTCTCTCCAAAAGTATTTTTTGTTAAACATATGTGATTATCTTCACAAATGCACCCCTGGATTAACCATGAGTCAATCTGAAGCTGAAAAACTGTCAGTAAAAAAAAAGAGTTTAAGCAGATTCTGTTGTTGCTTTGGTCAAAACTGCACCTTCATCAAGCTTCTTTTCTTTAAATAAAAATATTGCCAAAGCTTTGCTTTCATTTTTAATATGCAATTAAAATAAAAATAAACAAGACCCTTAATTAAAATAATGAACTACAAAGAACTCCACTAACAAAGAAGTAATTCATCAGCTGTGCCAGAGAGGAAGCAAATAAAGCTTTTCTTTAAAAGCACAGTAGCCCTGAAAAGCTTCAGTAATGTTTAACCCACTCCAATGGCCTTGTTATCTCACATTTTTAGCTATTTATATATTTTTGATTCCCGCAATCGTTCTTAAAGGCTTGATCGGCTTTGAAAACTATCTAATGGAAAGAGTTACCAACAACACAAAGTACAACACTGAAAACTACAGTTATCAACAACAAACCTATGCACAATTCATTTCTTTATCGTGTTTCCATCTGTGAATTCAAGGTAAAGGAAGAAACCAACAAGATCTACTGTTCTAGTTAGAATGGACTGTGAGCTAATCATATTTTTAAAAGTACAAACTTTTGGGAAAAAAATACTTTGGAAAAAAGGCACAATTCTGTGGTGTTTTGCAATAGTGGTGAAAATCTATAGTCTGGATGTAGGAAGAGGATGGAGGTTCATTCTCCGAGCTTGTGGGTTGGTTTCTGAATGTTTCGTTACCAGACTAGATAACATCTTCAGCGGATTTTAGGGGATGACCTCCTCAACACAAGGCCTACTGACATAAGCAGAAGAACACCGACACGGACATTTCCTAAATTCTGCTGAAGATGTTAGCTAGCCCGGTAACAAAATGTTTGGAAACCAACCCATAAGCTGAGAATGAACCTCCACCCACATCTGCGTGTGAGTGGGTGTGTATGTGCCTTTGAGTCAGTCTTGACCTTGGTGACTGCCTGGAAAATGTCACAGTTTTCTTGATTATATTTTTGACAATGGCCTGCCATTGCGTTTTGCCTGGGACTAAGAGAGAGTGACTGGGCCCAAAAACACCCAGTACTCACCTCCATTCTCATGCAGTTTCCCTCGATATATCTTGTCTTCTACCACATCCGTCCAATAGAGGGAGCTCTGATTCAGATGAAAGTCCAAGGCAATGGTGTTTCTCAAGCCAGGCACTAAGACGCTGTAGTCTCCCTTGTGTAAGTCAATGCGCCGGATCTCATGGCGATTGGAGAAGATGATGAAAGGCTTAAATGGGTCTAAAAATTGAAAGAGGAATGTTGATTACTGCTGCTATTATATTTTCGTGATCTTCAAACCCAGGAGGATCTCCTCAGAGGGCTCTCGTAGCAAACACTGACTTGAAAAATAAGATTTGGAACAAATTAGCTTTCAAATCTTCTGAGTTTTAAAATCATTTTTGCCTTTTCCGCTTTTATTCACCTCTGTCCTGTCAAGACGGTCGGATCTGGGATTTTAATGAACGCAGCCACTGCCATAAATCATCCTAAATGATTAATAACAAACCCAGAAATATGGACAAGGCCTCATTATCCTAGTACTTATTCATGTCACAAGGTAATCTGTGGAGGATGATTCCCACAGGCAAAGGTCCAAAGCTCCAGCATGAGCCTCCCCCATTCTCCATACAAGAGGGAATGAAATGCCATGCTCCAACCGATCAACATGCATCTTTTTAAAATCCTCCCTCTTCCAACCTTCCCTGAAGCCCTGGGAACAGAGCTGCCTTTCTTTTGCCTGCCAGCGGCAACATAGTAGAATAAGGCAAGTCCCCTAAAGGACAGGAACACTGCTGCGTTTCTTGACTGCCGGAAAACACCCAAGCTGGACTTCCCCTCCTTCTCCTGCTAACTCCGCTTTTGGTCTCTTTCCCATTCAGTTTTTCAAAAAGGCAAGAACCTTAGGCTGACCTACTACTCTTCTCACATACAAAGCAGATGTGACCTAGCCCACATGTGTTCCACCCGAATCTGCAGTTCATCATTAAGATTTTGGCTTTGCTGTTTTTTCCAGAGGGATGAAACAGATCTATCTGCCTGTGGATTGGTAGAAAAAGCCCCAGGGGAGCTCCATGTAGTCCTCTGCCTTTCTTCTTCTAAAGATGTCTTCCCAGAAAGTTTTTCTTCAAAGGGTGCTTTTTATAGTTTGAACCGTGTCCTAGATGCAGTCCAGCACTCAAGTTTTGAATCAGTTCTTCATTAAAGTGAACCTTCTCAGTTCATCCTATTATTCCCCATTAGGTCTCGGTGAATCATATGAGACAGTGGCCCCCAACCTTTTGGGCACCAGCGACTGGTTCCGTGGGGAAAGGTTTTTCCGTGGCCTGGAGGGGACATCGTTTTGTATGCTGCCTGCATCTTGCAAATGGGGCTTGGCCTGTTTGTGTGGCCCGGTTGCTGGCATGCCGCGGACTGAGGGTTGGCAACCGCTGACATAAGAGACACAGTATATTCTTGTGAAAGCATCTCTGGCCTACAATTTCACAAGCCATTCGTTTTAAACCTACAAGAATAGTAGAAGAATCACTGTGAATCAACTCCACAATAATCAACTCCTCAACCGATTATGAGAAGTGGCAAGTTTGGAAAAACGCCAAGATTCCTTGTAACACCTGTTCAGATCCCCTACATAACCACTCTGGGGAAAAGAGTGTCAAGAGGGATTTTCTTTCTGATGCCCAAAGTCAGATGCTTAGCAGTTTTTGGTCAGAAGAAGAATATTTTGATGAAGAGAAACAAAGGATGCATCTCTTCCTCAACTCTGAAAAGAGCTGTCTGTCCAAACTGACTGAATTAAGTACTGCAATCTTAAAAGCCATCTTCCTCTAGATTAAGGGATAATTCTACATACTGAAGAATAACGATGGTGGGTAAAAGTTCTTTTAAAAGCATATTTGCAAAAATATCAATTGCAATTCTGATGAACAGATATTTAAAAGCATTTAAAAACATAAATATGACTATCGAAAAGTCAAAGTTGATTTCATTTCCAAGATGTTAAGAGCACACTTGTCATTTAATGTGTGAAATGTTACCCCAATTAATTTATATTTACTAACTTAATATTCACTGCAAACCCACTTCTTCGTAAATTTTGAAAATCTGATATCCATTGTCCATGCCTTTCAACAAGTCCGAAACACTGTTTTGAAGCAGACAAAGCTCACTGGATACTTACCCAAACTGCGGCAGCTCTCGCCATCGGACTCCAGCATCCATCCATCATAGCAAGAGCACTTCACATTGTACTTGAACTGCTCACACTTTTGGCTACACTTGAGACGCTTCGCACAGTAGCTCTGGATCTGGCAGGTCTTGTTATCAGCACCGAGTTCCATTCCTAGAGGGCACGAGCAGGCAATGCCTTCACCTGGTGCTACTGTACAGTTGTGGCTGCAGCCCCCGTTGTTCAGAGAGCAAAGATCTGGATGAGACAGGAAATGATTGGGAGAAATTCAAACTACTGGCTCATATTGTCCACAAACCTTTGCCAAACAAGTTCCCTACCCATTCCCTATCGCAGGAAACAGGTTCCATATCAACAAGATCCTTACCAAAATGAGCCTTTGGATCCAATTTTTCAGTTCTTCGATTAATTAAGTGATGTTTCTGAATTCCATGTACAAAAGCAAGTCACCTGAAATTTACTATCATGAGGATGGAATATCTTCCACTGCACATTTGTAAGTATGAATTTAGCTAACAATCTGTGGTCCAAAAGTTGTTCCCTACTGCTCAATCCCAATAGCCTCATTTTGACTACTGAGAGCAACAGTCTTGAACTTTCTAACTCATCAAACTGTGTAATATACATACAATTCACTCACCATCTACAAGCAAGATTTATGTGTCTCTACATTAGTTTTATCTGTCATGTTTGCCTTGTTTCTTCAACTGAATTAAAATAGTATCTGTACCTATTTACACTCATACATTAGAGATAAACAAGCAAACAAGCTTTATCCAACGTTTGCATCTCCTGCAATATATTTTTGTCTCTATCACTTTTCACAAGCGATTAACAAAATGTCTTATCTTAGGAAAACCAGAGGTTAACTTCTCAACGGTCTTTAAGACATATAAGGGCCTAGAGTTAAATTCACTAGGAATTCTGGGAGCTATTCTCCCAAGTTCCTGAGAAGAAAGCAGGTTGGAAGGGATCATTTAGAGAAAGGACAACATTGACAAAAGGCAGAATAATTTGTTCCTTTCCTGACACTCACCACACAATCGCCCTTCATCAGACCCGTCCCCGCAGTCATCATTTCCATCACATAGCTTCTCCGGAGGAAGGCAGATAGATGTTGTATTGGCACATGTGTGGGAGGGGGGCTTGCACACCAAAGACTCACAATTCTCCTCATCAGAATTGTCCTCACAATCATTGTCTCCATCGCATACCCAAGCTTTGCTGATACACCGTGCTGGAAAGAAATGGAGACAAAATTAAGAGCCCATTTAATCTTTTTACTAACATTCCTACCAAACACAAATGGAGAAGGAGGAGAAAAGAAAACTTGGAATTTCCTTTAAATCAGTGGCCGCCAACCTTTTGGGCACCAGGGACCAGTTCCATGGAAAAAGGTTTTTCCATAGACCAGAGGGGACATGGTTTTGCATGTTGCCTGCATCTTGTGAATGGTGCCGGTCCATGGACCAGGGGTTGGGAATCCCTGCTCTAAATGTATCCTAGGGAGGAGAAGCAACATCTTGTTCTCCTTTTGAGAATTGCCTTCTCTCTCTCTCTCTCTCTTTTTTAAAACTGTGTTATTCCCCAATTAGGGTCCTTTAACTCACAAAGCAGTAATCAAAAAATCAGAGACAAAAAAGAATATAAAAGCAAAATAAACACTTGAGAGCAGATCCAGCTTTAATCTTCACAATTTCTCAAACAACAACATACTGTTTTCTTACATCCCACTTCTCCCTGCTTCTGAAGAAGAATAAGTACACTGAAAAGGCCTCTCAAAGCTACACAATTCTGTTTTTCTGGATTAGTAAGTGATTCTAAGGGCCAAAGAATAAACAAGATCACATACTCCAGCTATTGTTTGACCTGCATTGCCTAATACAAAGAAGTAGACTGATGTGTGGTTTTCATTTGTCAAGTGAACTATGCGATGTGCATGTTTGGATGTGCACATAATTTATCTTATTCATGGGCAGTATTGTAGCAATTATGATGATACAAAACAATATAAACTATGAGGAGTACGTTGATCATGCTAGATTTTTTATTTAAAATGAGAAATGTGTAGCTCCTTGTTGATTCATTATTTAGCAGATCAGAACAGCAGACCTATGCAAAAGTGGAAGCAGAAGAAAAATATCTTGAATGTAGACAGATATTGCTTTCCAATAAAGGAGAATATTTGTAGCTCAGGGTTGAAACGAGGGGTCCCTGGTGCTCTATCAGCGTGGTTGTTTTTTTTGCAGACATTTCATTACCCAAACTAGGTAACATCTTCAGTGACTAGCAAGAAAACAACCACACTCGGAGAACACCAAAGACACTTCAGATATTTTATTTGGATCTTCTACATTCAACTGGGACAATAAGACTCAGTGCCCATGCAAATTACCTGAGTCAAAGAAACAGCTTGAGTCAAGTTTCAGTTTACTACATTTTAATCTCAACTTTTGTTTAATAAATAATTGCTATCATGATAAATATGTGTGAGCAAAAATGGCTGAAAGATAATTATACCGGGTAATACAGAACTTTATCAAAGTCCACCACCCAGAATGTGGCATCTGTGACATTCCGTTGATATTAATAATTAAAAATTACCCAGATCTATAAGATTTCATGACATCTGCTGCAATTTGAGAAGTCAACGCCAAAATCTTGTGTTATGTCGCTATTCTCTTGTGATACTTCTTTTAATTTAGATTTACTGATGTCCATATAATAAGGGGTATGGCAGCTCAGCGACTAAGACGTTGAGCTTGTCGACCAGAAGGTCAGCAGTCCGAATCCCTAGGGCCGTAATGGAGTGAGCTCCCGTTATTCACCCCAGTTTCTGCCAACTGAGCAGTTCAAAAGCATATAAAAATGCAAGTCGAAAAATAGGAACTGCTCCGGTAGGAAGATAACAGCGCTCCTTTGGCATTTAGTCATGCCGGCCACATGACGAGCATGTCTTCGGACAGCGCTGGCTCTTCGGCTTAGAAACGGAAATGAGCACTGCCCCTAGAGTCGGACCGACTAGCACACATGTGCGAGGGGAACCTTTACCTTTACCTTAATGCTCATACCAGCACAACAAATGGCCATTGTCTGAAAAGGTTGCTATTCATTACACCACGTTTATTTTTAATGTGTGCTGGATACGAACTAATTTTTACATTAAAGTGGTCTAGATGTGCACAATAATCTAGTTGCATTTTCCATCGAATGCAATTTACCAGAATCCTTGCAGCCAAACTTCACATTTGGATCACAGACGTGAGTGACACCCTCACAGTTCTTCTCATCACTGGAGTCCATACAGTCAGTGTCACCATCACAGTGCCAGCGCATGGGAATGCAGAGTGCATCCAGTCGGCACTGAAACTCATCTGTATGGCAGCCTCCTGGTGGGCGGGTAGCTGCAGGTGGAATAAATGAGATAGCATGTTAATTGGGTCAGTACTGATGACTAGGGCTGGACTCTACCAAAGCAAAAAGGAAAAAACCTAGTATGACATATCAAGATAGAGAGGATCTTATCAACTGCAAATGGTTTTCAGACATGCCATATTAATTTTCATCACCTTTATACTCATGTAGGAAGCGACACATTAGGTTTTTATGTGATTCGAAGGTTTGCAACATTAGTGCCTATCCTTTATCATGATCAGATTACCCTCTGGTTGCCATGGAATTAACTAGTGCCTCCATTTCCCTATTAGAATGATCTGTCCCAGATGTCTAATGGATCTTTTGGTTTCTGGGGGGCACACTAGGCATTCCTACTGAAGTTTTAATCATATCTTGGAGTAAGTAGGTTGCTACAACCTTGAACAGGACTATGCCTGAGCAGCCTCTCCTTCTTCATTGATCCAGAACTGATCCAAGCCACGCTGGGAAGTGAAACCACACAGAAGGGCATCTCAAGCACTATTGATCAGAGCTGTGATGGTGCATAAGAGCCATGGTGGTACAACAGTTAGTATGCAGTATCGCAGGCTAATTCTGCCTACTGCCAGCAGTTTGATTCTCACTGGCTCAAGGTTGACTCAGCCTTCCATCCTTCTGAGGTCGGTAAAATGAGGACCCAGATTGATGGGGGCAATAGGCTGACTTTGTAAATCGCTTAGCGAGGGCTGTAAAGCACTGTTAAGCGGTATATAAGTCTAAATAATAAATAAAATAAATAAACAGTTGCGGCAAGGAATGTCGTAAAGTGGAGCAAGTCTTCCTTAACAACTGTCTCACTTAGCAACATACATTTGGGGCTCAATATGCAATCATAAGTTGAGGACTACCTGTATACAGCATAAATTCCAGCATGGCTTTGGTGTAAGTGTGGACGAGCGATGGACTCGCAACACTCCAAATGTTTCATGTAACTTATTTCAATTATACGGTAAATTACAATGATGTCATTTATTTCCACTAGTAACAGCAATTTTGTGCTCAGTTGCGGTTGTAAGTTGAGGATTACCTATAAGTATATTGAGTAAGTCTACTACAGTTGAGAATTTGCTTCTAACAGGGGAAAAACCATAGGGCTTCTCTTGCTTTCCTCTGGGAGGAAGGAAGAATGAACCCCCAAATTCTACATAGTGGAAAATTGGGTCCATGTGTGAAGTGGGCAAACTGTGTAGGTTAGTGTGAAGATCGGGGTGCTGGTTGAGAAAGGTTTGGTGACATGTTTGGTCTACCCCATGGGAATGGAGGCTGTGGTGAATATTATTTTGGTGAAAAAGAATTAAGGCTGCAGTTCTATATTATTCAACAGCCTTCAGCAGTTCCTGGTTGATCTCAGTAGGGTCAAACCAGATGGGGAGACCCCCCCCACAAACGAAATCCAGGGGGAAATTTAAAAAATGGCCCTGAATCCCAGAAGAAAGCAAGGCAAACCAGTTCCGTGATGTTGCCTAAGATCAGTGGCCCCCAACTTTTTGTCAAATCAGCTTCCATAGAAAAAGGTTTTTCCACAGACTGGAGGGGACGTGGTTTTGCGTGCTGCCTGTATTTTGTGAACGGGACTTGGCTTGTTCGCATGGCCTGATGGCTGGCCTGTCACGGCCTGGTGCCAGTCCATGGATGTGTGTGAGTGGGTGAGTTTGAGGACCCCTGGTCTAGATAACAGGGTGGGCCAAGTCTTGTTTCAAAGGAGATTTGGCTTCTCTCTTTCACGTTGGCGAATGAATGCCAGGGTATGGTCCCTATTTTTGAGGTTGCTCCCAGAACAGAACTGGCGGGTGAATTTGAGGACTGAAAAACTCATCCTTTGACCCGCTTCTGTCCCCATCAGTTGCTTTCTAGCTAGGCTCAGGGGCTGCTTTTAAAGTTGGTCAAAAAGGAGTAGCTAGCCCAGTAGGTGAGAATCAACAGCCCCCAAACAATTCTGCAGTGGAAGGTTTTTCCTCCACCTTCCCTCCCTCTCCCTCTCTCCCTTGTTCTTGCTGTCTCCATCACCCCTTCTTCTCTCTCTCTCCCTCTCCTCCTTCTGTCTTTCTCTTTCTCTTTGTCTCTTCCACCTTCTCTTCCTCTTCCTCCCTCCCTCTCTCCCTTCTCTCTCTTCCTCCCTTTCCTCTCCCTCTTACCCCTCTCCCTTTCATTCTCGTTCTCTGTGTTCCTTCCTTTCTTCCTCTCCCACTCTCCCTCTCTCCCCCTTTCTTTCTTTCTGTCCCTTTGTCCTTCTCTCCACCCTCTCCTTCTCTCCCTTCTTCTCTCTTTCTTCCTCACTCTCCTCTTTTCCTTACCCCTCTCCTTTTCATTCTCTCTCTTCCCCTTTCTCTCTGTCCCTCCTCTCTGTCTCTCTGTCTCTTTCTTTGTCCGTCTTTCTCTGCCCCCCTCTCTCCCCCTTCCTTTCTCTCTGTCTCTCTGTCTCTCTCTCTCTCTCGGTCTCCCCCTTCT